>PVKN010001799.1:0-47744 GCA_004027915.1 Capromys pilorides | reverse complement strand
TGAAGATAACAATAGGCAATATAATAACCATTGTTAATTTCCTATCATCTTGCTTTTGAATACTGTATTGGTTTTATTGTTTTACTTTCTTTCCCTCTTTAAAAAAAGGACTCTGTTCATGATGGGCGAAGTGGTGCATGCTGGTAATCCCACCACTTTGGGAGGTTAAAGTAGGAGGATAACAAGTATGAGCTCAGTTTGGGCAACAGTGACTAAGTGATCATCTGTCTCAAAAATAAAATAAAATAAAATCCTGTGTTCTCAGTTGGCATGAGGGAGAAGTAAATGGTACGATACTCCACAGGGCAGGGGTAAGTGTTGGGTACTGGGGGAAAACAATGGGAATGAGGGCTGGATCCTTCAGTCTTGAAGTAGTGGATAGGACAGGTCTAGCTCCCTGATGGAGTACTAAGGGTGACGGAGAGTGCACGACCAGGCCAAGTGAGGGCGAGGAACCTAGGGACAGCAAGCAGCCTGGGATGTCCAGAGATTGGGGCTGGAGAGGGTTGGGGTGGGGGAAACTTAAGATAAAGCATATCAGGGACCTGGATCTTGTCTTGAGATCAATAAGAAGTCATGAAAGCCTTTTAAGGAAAGCAATACTGTGTCCAAGTTTGCCTTTTCAAAGGGTTATTGTGTCTGTTAGGGTGAGAGATCAGAGGATGAGGGCTGGAGGTGGGAATGTCAGCTTACGCACGGCGAGCTTTCCTTGTGGCTGGAAAGTGAAGGAGAGGGAAAGAAGCAATGCATTTGGACAACCTTTTTCTGTCAGAGCAGATTTAAACATGAGGAATAGCAAGTTGGGTGCAGGTGGTCTGGAGCACAAGGGGTAGATATGCCCGTGTGTCTGTAGGAGTGTGTCGGGTGTGTGTGTGTGTGTGTGTGTGTGTGTGTAGGGGTAGATATGTCATATGTCTGTAGGAGTGTGTCAGGGGTGTGTGTGTGTGTGTACAGGGGTAGATACACCATGTGTCTGTAGGAGTGTGTCAGGTGTGTGTGTGTATGCACACATATGTAGGGGTAGATACACTCATGTATCTGTAGGAGTGTGTCAGGTGTATGCAGGGGTAGATACACCTGTGTGTCTGCAGGAGTGTGTTGGGTGTGTTTGTGTGTGTGTGTGTGTGTGTGTGTGTGTGTGTGTATAGGGGTAGATATGCCTGTGTGTCTTCAGGAGTGTGTCGGGTGTGTGAGTGTGTGTGTGTGTGTGTGTGTGTGTGTGTGTATAGGGGTAGATATGCCTGTGTGTCTTCAGGAATGTGTCGGGTGTGTGAGTGTGTGTGTGTGTGTGTGTGTAGGGGTAGACACGCTTATGTGTCTGCAGGAGCATGTAGGGTGTGTAGAAGGCTAGACACTGTGTGTATGAGCTGGGTGGGACTGGCATGTTGAAAAAGAGAGAGCAGAGGGGGGCTCTTCCCTTGGGCTGTGGGAGTGGAGGGACCAGACCTCACTTACTGTGTGAGACAGAGGGAGAGGGTGGGACAATAACTTTCCTTTCAGCAGTACCGCAGGAAAGGATGGATTTAGATGCAAGTTTGAAAATTTCCCATTAGAAAATTGAAGGGTTTTCCATATTGTGATGTGTTTTCACTTTATAAAGAAGTTTTTCTATTTTATAAATGGAGAGATGGTGGTTTACAGAGAGAGTTAAGTTGGAAATTGAAGCTAAGAAAAATGGGAACAGAACTGACAATGGATAGAAACCGGTGATCATATTTCCATTAAGTGTATTTTGTGGTTGCTTCCACAAATTCCAACACCAGAAGCAGTGTTTAGAATCTGACCTATGTGCTTTGCCTGGCCTTGGCCTGTGTAGTAGCATAGACCAGGCCTTCTAAACTCAGGAGCCCTTAACAAGCAGCCTTTGAATTAACTAGAGGGAAACATTAATGAGATAATCAAATCAAAATATGCTATTAAGTTACAACTGTCAGAGTAATAATATGGCACTGGCCAAATCGACCAGTGGAACAGGACAGTCCCAGAATAGCCAGTTCTGTGTGGGAAGATAGACAATGAAAAACATCAGTGGGAAAAGAAAGATTTATTCAATAAATGAGGAAGGACAACTGGC
Organism: Capromys pilorides; assembly: GCA_004027915.1. Taxonomy (NCBI): domain Eukaryota; kingdom Metazoa; phylum Chordata; class Mammalia; order Rodentia; family Capromyidae; genus Capromys; species Capromys pilorides. Next base: position 45,670 of record PVKN010001799.1, on the reverse strand, counting down.
CATTTGTTAGATGCCCACCATGGACCATTTACAATGTGAAGTGCTGGGTGAAGTAAAGATCTAAGTAGTAAGAAAATCTTTGAATTATCAGAGGAAAATATTTTTATAAGCCAGGATTGGAGAAAGTTCTACTGAATAACTCATGACTAGGCAGAGTCTGTGCTGCTCCCTCAACCTGAAGGAGCCACAAGGAGAGGGACTTTGGGCTCCACTGCATCCCTTGAGAATAAGGGGTCCAGTCTGAGAGCAGGGAGAATAGAAGGTAGGTACAAGGGAGACAAGGAAAATCACATTTATTTATTTGATTTTTTTGAGACGAGGTCTCCCTTTGTAGCCCAGGCTGGCCCTGAACATGCAGTGGTCCTTCTGTCTCAGTTTCCCAAGGGCTGGGATTACAGGTGTGCACCACCCTTCCTGGAATAATTTTTAAATTGCACTGTAAGTTGAGTGTGGTGGCGTATGGCTATAAGCCCAGCTCTGTGGGAGGCTGAGGCAGGAGAATCAGTGTAAGCCCCGGCTGGAACAATTTAGTAACTTAGTGAGTCTGTCTCAAAATAAAAAAAATAAGAAGTAGTTAAAAAATTTAAAAAATAAATAAGAAAAAGCCAAAGATGTAATTCAGTGCAATGACCCTGGGTTGAGACCTCAGAACCTCTGTGTGTGTGTGTGTGTGTGTGTGTAGACTTTAAGAAGGCAGCCACTTTGGGGTGCAATTAAAGTTACCCAAAGTTATCCATATCTGTACTCTCTGCTTTCTCTCTACGCTTCTTTTCTTCCAGGCCTTTCATACCCAAAATCCCTTGAAGATAAGTAGTTTAAATCTGTAAATTCACTTAGCTGATATGGTAAAGGACAAAAATTTGACTTTAAGAAATACAATAAACTGTGTTTGCCTTTTTCTATAAAATGGACCATCCTTGTACTAATGAAGTGAGCCACCACCTTTATTTCTGTCAGTGGACCATTGCTTTTCTCCTGTAAACCAAGCACAAACTTTCTAGAGAGTCACAAATTCCACAGATTTCCTCTCTCCGAGATACATACATCTCCCCAATTCCTGACTACAGCACAACCCTCCAGAGAGGAGACTTGAATGTATACTTTTAAAATTCTGCCTAATAAATCCTTTATGCCTCTTTAAACTCATGAGACTGGGCTGAAGTCAAAGGACTAGTAAGGAGTAAGCTTCAAAAGAGGTGTGACGGCACACATTGACAGTCCCAGCACTTGGGAGATTGAGCCAAGAGGGTCACTGTGAACTGGAGGCCAGCTTGGGTTACAAAGTGAGATTCTGTCTCAAAAAAATAAAAAAGAATAATCTCCAAATAAGGCAAAAGTTTTCATCATGTAAATAACACATAGGTTGATATTAATGCGTGAATTAATACAATAAAATCTACTGTTCTTCATCTCTCCCCTTAGTCATAAATTAAATGCTCACATATTCAATTGATAAGGTTAATTTCATGCTTTTGGTCCTATTCCAATAGTTTGTCTACCCTGTGCAAATACTATATTGTCATATTATGGTATTATGGTTTTGTTTGTTTGTTTTGTTCTTTTGGTGGTACCAGGGAACTCAGGACCTTGCACATGTCAGACAAGTACTTATTCCACTGAGCTATCTCCCTAGCCCTCACAATTTTTTTTTTTTTAATGTATTTGGTACAGGGTCTGCAGGGTCTACAGGGTCTCACTATGTAAATCAGACTCATAGAGATCCTCCTGTTTTCAGCCTCCCAAGCACTGGGATTATAGGCAAGCATCACCACAACTAGTCTCAATCGCCCTCACAGTGCGCCCTGGGGGCAGGGCCGGCACGGCACGTCGGGGATCAAACCCTGGCCCCTGTGCTCTGCCTAAGCACACGTTTTAGTCTACTGAGCTATCTGGCTGACACAACGCAATGGTCTTGATATCTCAATATCTTATAAATGTTCCAAGTTCATTCTGTAAAATAAAAAATGAAAACAGTGATGACATTTTTTTCTCAATGTGATGATTATTTTCTTTGTCATTATTACTTATCTCATAAATATTAATTTATACCTGTTCAATATTTAATAACACCATAACAGAAAAAAGTTTCATGCGCATGACAGCACCAAAATTTATAAAAATTGGAAGTGACAAATATAAGGAAAAATGCATGAAAACATTTGGTGGGCTATTTTAATATGCCTCTCAATATTTGACAAGCCAGGGGGAGAAATAGTTTAAAAGACATGGAACTGAAGAGCCAGATGGTGAAAAAGCAGCTCAAGACATCAAAGAAGCTATTACAAATATGTTCAAAGAACTAAAAGAAACATACTTAAAGAATTAAAACAAGGGATGATGGACATGTCACATCAATAAGAGATAAAATTATTTAATCAGAAACACATAGAAATTCTAGAGTTGAAAAGTACAATAATCAAAATGAAAACTTCGGGTGGAAAGTTCAAGTGGAAGATCTCAGCCAGGGGAAGGAAAATCAGTGAAAATGTGAGAGACCATTCTATGCACCAAAATATGCAATAAAAGAATTAGCCATTAAAGAGGTGAGAAAAATATTCAAAGAAACAATAACCATTTCCAAATACGATTAAAAACATCAACTGAGGGGCTGGGGAGATAGCTCCATGGCACAAGTGCCTGCTGGGCAAGTGTGAGGTTGTGAGTTCGAACCCCAGTGCCACAAAAAAAAAAAAAATCAACTGATACAACCCAAAAGCTCTGTACATAAAGTACATAAAGCAGTTCACATCCCAGGCACATCAGAAGGAAAATGCTGGAAACCAAAGACAGGGATATTTTAATAGCAGTAGGTGAAAAACCCTCATCAGTAAGATTAACAGGGGGCTTTCCACCAGGACAGTGGAGCTGGTAAGAAGGCAGTCGGGCGATAGATTCTAAGTATCGATGATCAAATTTTACCAAGCAAGATCCTTAGATCCAGCAAAATTATCTTTTATCTCTTAAAAATGAAGGCAAAATAAAGACACACCCGGATAAACAAAGCCTGATAGCACTGCTATGTGCTTAACAAGATATACTCAAGCAGAAATCAAGAAGCTTAAGGTAGTAATCTGAACACAGATGAAAGATAGTACATAACTGCACATTTCTCAGCTGTTTTAGAAAATATCCTCGTAAAACAATACGTATATGATTGCATTGCTGGGTTCTAATCCACTGGAATGTAATGTATTTGATAATAATGTTGCATAGCAGGAAAGTGGACACAAAACTGTATAGGAGTGAGGAAAGGGCTCAAGATGGTGTTTCAACCACAGCCAGGCGCAGTAGCGAATGCTTATAGTGTTAACTACTGAAAAACCTGAGGTAGGAGGGGGGCTTGGGTCTGGGAGTTTGAGACTAGCCCGGGCAGCATAGCAACAATCTATCTTAAAAAACCAAAAGCATGCCAGCTGGGGTGATGCACAGCTGTCATCCCAGCAGCAGGGAGGCTGAGACAGGAGGAGTGTTGGAAATTCAAGGTCATGCAAAGATACAGAGTAAGTGCAAGGCCAGCCCAAACTACACAGTGAAACTGTCTCAAAAACAAACAGCAGGGGATTGGTGACATGGCTCAGCGGTCTAAAACAACTGCTTAGGCAAGCTTAGGCAAGCTTAGGCAACCACAGGAACTGCGGTTCTATCCCCGGCACCACATGCCACACCAGTCCCACCCTCAGGGCAGGCTGAGGCAGCCATAAGAAAGAAAGAAAGAAAGAAAGAAAGAAAGAAAGAAAGAAAGAAAGAAAGCAAAATACACAGGAAAAAACCCTCTCATCTACAGGTGTAAATGAAGAGAATCAAAAATGGTAAATAAATAACAAATTCTATAAATAGGTGCTTTTTCTCCTCTGTGTCTCTAAAAAACTTGAGACTACATAACACATCAATTATACATGGCATATATCAATGATGATATATTGTTGATTTTTAATATAGACAGCATATAAATACAATAGCAAAGAGTAGGATGGAGCTAAACTCAGGAGTAAAATATCTTTTTCTTTTTCTTTCTTTCTTTTTTTTTGCAGTACCAGGGATTGAACTCAGGACCTTGTGCTTGCCAGACAGTGTTGCTGATAGGTAGGAGCTCAGTTATCTCCCCAGCCCATCTTTTTTTAATGTATTTAATTACATTACAACTTCTATAGGGTCTTACTACATAGATCAGACTTGTAGTGATACCTCCTGTGTTCAGCCTCCCAAGCTCTGGGATTACAGGCATGTGCCACTGCACCCAGTCTCACTCAGCCTTTCACCAAGCCCTAGGGGTGGGACCCGCATGACATGCCAGGGATGGAACCCTTGTCCCTGTGCCTGCCTAAGCAGGTGCTTTAGTCCACTGAGCTATGTGACTGGCCCTAGGAGTAAAATTTCTATATCACTAAAATTTCTATAGTACTAAATTATAAATCTCCGGTGCATTTTGATGTTAGGCTAAACTTAGAATATGATGATTGTCACTGAACCCTGTCAATATGCCAAGAAAATCCACATCGAATTATATAATTCAAATCAGTGAGATTTATGACCTATAAATTATAACTAAATAGATCTGTTTTTAAAACAAAGTCAACAAAGCCAAGTGTGGTGGTGCACATCTGTAATCCCAGCATTTAAGGAGCTGAGACAGGAATATCAAGAATTCTAGGCCAGTCTGGGCTACAACTACATAGCCAGACCCTATCTTAAAAAAATAATTTAAAAAAATAAAAGAAAAGGGGCTGGGGAGAAAGCTCAGCTGTCTAAACACCTACCTGGCAAGTGCAAGGGACCCAGGTTCAATCCCCAGTACCGCATGCCATGCGGGCCCAAAACTGTGTGTGATGGCACACACCTCTAATCCCAGTGCTGGGGAGGCTGAGACAAGAGGATCACTATGAGTCTGAGCTGTGTAGTGACATCCTACATCAAATAAATAAATAAAAAAATAAAAGATAAAAAAGCTCTTTAAAAAAAAACCTAACTAAATAATTCATTAAAACAAAAAATTGTAGGGGGGAATTGTAAATGTTAAATAAGATTTGAATAATATGTAACTGTGATAAAATGCATCAGTATTGTGTTGGTCAAAGACTCTGAGTTCTTTTTCTGTTTGTTTGTTTTGTTTTATTTTGTCAGTACTGGGGCTTGAACTCAGGACTTTGTGCTTATCAGGTAACTGCCTATGCCACCTATCTATCGCCCCAGACCCACATTCTTTTTTTTTGTACTTTAGGGAAAGGTATACAGAGTGTTCAGGGTCTCACTACTAGATCAGACTCACAGTGATCTGCCTGTTTACAGCCTCCCAACAGCCGGGATTACAGGCACGGGCCACCAGCCTAGTCTCAGTTGCTGTCTCAGCATGCCCCGGGAGCGGGGCTGGGATGGCAGGGATGGAATGGGGATCAAACCCTGGACTCTGAGCCTGTTTGCAGGTGCTTTAATCCGCTGAGCTACTTGGCCAGCACCCCACATTCTTTTCGTATGGAACATTTACTGCAAAAAGATTTTACATTAGGCAGTAAAGGATATGTGAATATATTCCCAAAATGTAGAATTTCTATTATGTACAATACAATAAACTAGATGTCAAATAGAAAAATCAACAAAATATCCGAATAGTTTAACAATAAAAAGAAAAAAATAATCTTTTAAAAATCTTGGGAACTAATAAGTCTTTTGGATATAATGAAGATGGCAATCTCAGTTATTTTTAGAAAATAATGAAAAGAACAAAATATATTAGATTTGGAGAACATTGCCTAAGCTTTATTTATTGACCCAATAAGAGAGACTTATGCCTATCATGTCATCATCTGGGCCTCATCCTCTTCCTGGCAGTGGAGTGGGATTACAATGGATTTGCCTCAGGAGGAATCGCAGAAGAAATCAGATTTCACACAGCCTGTGAATGTCGTATCGATTGTCTGCATCACAAGCAAAGTCCTGGACAGAGGTGGATCAGACAAGATGCAGACAGGTTAACAAGTGCAGGAGAAAAATCATTGTATACAGGATACCGACATGAAAGAAGGTGAGTTAAACGGTGAAGGACTGGGGAGCCTCTTGGGGAAATTAATCAGATGAGCCTCCTTGTGATCCCCATGTAGTCCAAAGGAATGGCCACTGAGAATCAGCACGGGGCTTAATAGAAACCTCCCTTACCAGGGCCGGCCAAATAGCTGAGTGGATTAAAGCACCTGAAAGCAGGTGCAAGGGCCAGAGGCTCAATCCCAGGGCTGCACTGAGATGGCAATTGAGACTGGACGTGGTGACGCTGACCTGTAATCCCAGCTCTTGGGAGACTGTAAACAGGCAGATCACTGCAAGTCTGGTTTCTAGTAGTGAGATCCCGAACACCCTGTAGACCTTTCTCAAAAAATAAAATTTAAAAAAAACCCTCCCTCATCAACGTGCCACTCATTCTTCATCTGTTTTAAGATTGTGTATAATTGCAATTATAGCCTAAGTTTTTTGAAATACAAATTTGTGTAGTGTGTACTTAGTTTTTAAAGGGAGGCCACAATCATACCTTTTTTCACTCTCTGTGGCATTTGGATTGCTGTTTTAAATGGATTCCTTCTAATTCCTCTTTTTAGATACTATTTATCCTATAATAATGAGGACTTCTTTCATATTAGTCTTCAATCAGCAATTGGTTCCTTAATGGAAATTTCTTTTTTAAAAAAAAAAATTATGTTTATTAGTACATGTTTGCAGTACATAATAATTGCAATGATGGGGATTAATAAATTCACATAAGATATCTTAATTCTTTTTACTCCTCCCTCCTCTCTTCCCTCCCCTCTCCTCTCCGTGCATCTCTTGGTCACCTTGCTATTTAAATAAGATCTTAGTGTGAGGTTTTTGTTTGCTGAAAAGATAAAAGGCAAAAAGCTGAAGGGCCTTTAGAAACTAGTAGCACAACTCAAAATGAGTTCGCTGCCATCTTCCCATCAGAGGACTAGTTACCGGTGGGTCCTCAGTGGAGAGGCAAGGGCCTCTTGTCAGTACCGCCCTCCTCTCAGATACCCCAATTGAAACGCTGCTTTACCCTGGTCACCAATAGGAACTGTCCAAGTCCATTTTCTGTTACTGTAATAAAATGCCACACGCTGGATCATTTACAAAAAATAGTGTGGTTTACTTAGCTCATGGCTCTGGCCGCCGGAAAGGCCAGAGCGTGAAGCTAGCGTGCACTTGATTTCTGCAGAGGGACTCCCACTGTATCAGAACGAAGGAGCTGAGCATGTGCAGAGAAAAGAATGCAACAGCCCACCAGTCGACCCGCAGCCTGTTCTCGCGATAACACCTCTGGCCGCGAGAACTAGCTCACCCTCTTTAGCCGCGTTAAGGCTGCTTGACGTTTAATCCCCAGGACCCAAACACCCTTAGAAGCTCCTGTCCACGTTGCTATGGCAGAAATTAAACTTAAGTGTGAGCTTCAGCAGGGACAAATAACCAAGCAGAAATCAATCTTTGGGCCGCTAATGCCCAGCCTGGCTGTTTTCTCCTAGCTGCTGTTTTGGAGAAGCCAGATCCTGCTGCTACCACCATGGAAGAGGCACGATGCACCAAGGGGCCTGGGCCTCACGAGCTTGGCTCTCCTGCCTTTTAGAAACCGCTGGAGTCCCACGTGGAAATAATCCCCGAGCTGTGGCCAGGATTGGTGCACCAGGCTTGGACTGACAGGCAGCTGTTTCCTTGGAGCTATGCATTCCAAGCCCCTGTGCCAAAGGAACGATGTGTTTGCTGGTGCACATGCCGCGGCCTGTTCCAATGCTTGCTTTCCTATCCGGGCTCCAGACCTACATACCTCCGCTGTGACTGCCATGTGGCGTTCTTAAAAGCCTGGCGTAGTATTTCTTTCACGGAGTAAGAGAAAAGACGAAACTTTCACCAACGGTCGGTGTGTGGCTGTCCTATTTTGCTCTCTTTTGCCTTCCCACAGTGACCTAAGTCGTTTTTCCAAGATGGGTTTTGAGGTCAGGGTTTTTTTCTTTCTTTCTTTCTTTCAGAAAATGAAACGCATGTTTGAGTCAAAGTCTCTATCCTTCCTCCCCGCTTTGAAATAGGGTCTCGCTAGGCAGTTCAGGCTGGCTTTGAATTCAGTGCCTAACCCCAGCTGGCCTTGTGGCAGCTCTCTTGTCTAAACCTCCCAGGTGCTAAGATTACAGGGGTGTCCCACTATGCCCATTTGCACTCATTTTTGGATGTACATTCTAATAGGGTGATGACATCAATACCAAGTGAATGTCACTTGGCATGAGTAGAGCCCTCCAGCAGTCACGGTCATTGGCCATCAGCTTGTTGTGGATCGTAAACCAAAATACCACCCCCCCACACACACACACCCTCACCCAGTTTGCTCACCAGGGATTTTCTGGAGCCTCACCACCTCCTGGGACCTTTCCACCACTGCTTTCTCAGCTGTGGGATTCTAATGCAATTTATAGTACAAAATAGGAATGTGGTTATTTAACTCAGCCTATATGTTTTTGCTTCGAAGTACCACCTTAGGACTTTAAATATTTTACATCAAATCTTGAATATTTAATGCATGACTGAATTGATGAGCCACTCACAGAACTTGATTTCCCTCTTTGGTTATTATAACTCATCCTGTACAGATATCTGTCAAAGCCCCAAAGGGTATGTACAATTCCTTCAGTGTGGGAGAATCTCAGATGATTGAAGGTATGACTGCTGTGGTCACAGCCAGATAATTAATTAGATTTGAACAGTCTATGTGCCCGATGTCTGTCCTTGAAATTAATTGAAGCTTTTCCTCCCCAAAAAGTAGAAAGAAAAAAAGGACTGGTGCCCTTCAAAACATTAATCAAAAACCCTTAAAATGTTTCAATAATTCTTAAAATGTAATTGCCCTAGTTCCCTGTGCTTAAAGGGATTTATTAAGAGTTATTTTCCCATGACAACTTTACATGAAAAACTCCAAGTTAAAAAAAGAAAAAGGAACTGGAATAATTGGCTTTGATGAATTCAAGTTATTGTTTCACATTGTAACTATGGGTGCAGAGAGTTTAAACAGACAGATGTGCTCTGAAAAAATATAGTCAGGAAATTAACGTATACAGTGTGGAACGTAATAAACAATGCCTAGGCTGTAGGCATTTTCTCAGTAACTGGGTCATCACAGGCTTAATTCTTCCATTATTTTAGGACAAGGCACAGTACTGGGGTTTTGCAGATAAGATCTGTGCCCTGGGCCAAAATACAGGAGAGCCCCTCCCTGCACCAGTCCCAAAGGCAGATGCAGCAAGGTGCTTTGGGCCCTGATATCACATTTCTGAAGTCTGGTCAGTCTCCCAGCCCCACCTGAGAGCCTGGGTTCTTCCAAGGCAAATTGGAGGGCTTTCTCTCTTGTGCATTTCCCCAGATTGGTTGCGTAAGAATCAGACAGCCTTCAAAGTAGACAAGCAACTGTTTCCTCAAAGTTCCTTTCACCTTCTGATTTCATGATCATCCCCAAATGTTAATTTTCTTTTTTTTAATGTATTTAGTATAGGATCTATAGGGTCTCACTACGTAGATTGGACTCATAATGATTGTTCTGTTTTCAGCTTCCCAAGTGCTGGGATTACAAGTGTCTGCCATGGAGTCCACTCCCAATTGCCTTCTCAGATCACCACCCACCCACCGGGGTGGGGGGTGCGGGAGATGACAGTACAGCATAGTGGGAATCGAACCTCAGCTGCTGCGCTCTGCCTAAGCAGGCGCTTTAGTCCACTGAGCTATCTAGTCCTCTATCTTCAATAATTATGTCAATGTTAAAGAGTGAAATAAAAAGGTTGCACTCTTTAGTGAAGGGAGTACCGGGAATAGAACTCAGGACCCTACACTGGCTGGTAGGTGCTTGTACCTCTGAGCTTTATCCCTGGCCAAGGTTGCACTTGTGTGTGTGTGTGTGTGTGTGTGTGTGTGTGTGTGTGTGTGTAGGATACTGAAGATTGAGCCCAGGTCTTTGCATTTTGTTTATTTTTTTGAGACAGGTTCTCCCTAAATTGCTAAGGCTGGATTCAAAATTGTGATCTTCTTGCTTCAGCTTCCCAGGATACTGAGATTATAGGTGTGCACCACTATGCCCAGTTTAAAAAACACCCTCTAAACACTTTCTAATAAAGATAAGATAATAGACACAAAATTGTATCAACTGGAGATGGATATGCAGGAAACCATCAAGAGTTCACTTATTTTACGGTGTCTTAGTTATTTTGCTGCTTGCTCAGACAAAATAATGCCCAACACCCAAACTTAAGGGACTAAGGTTCATTTAGCTTACAGTTTGTGGAGGTTTCATTCTGGAATCAGCTAGGTCCAAAGCAGGCCGGCATGACACAGGGGCAACAGTTCATGGCAGTGGAAAACAGCAGAAGCAACTGAGGGAAACGAGACACAGGGAAATCAAGCCTCTTTCTGACCCTTATACTGTACGCAGGCTACCTGCCCTAGGTGAGTGTAGCACTCACACCACTAATACCAACATTAAACTGTGGATCAGTTACAAACTCTAGCCTGAGGCTCTGGGGGACATCTAGATGCACCTTAACATATGGGACATGGGTATGAACTTGCCAGTCGGGGGGCTGAAGCAGTAGGATCGTAAGCTCAAGCCCAGCCTGGATAATTTAGCAAGATCCTGTCTCAGAACAGAAAAAATTTGTAAAAAGGTACTTGAGATATAGCTCAGTGCAAAAACCTTGGATTTAGTCCCCCGTACTGCAAAACAAACCAACAACAACAACACACACACACACACACACACACATAGTGTGTGTGCCCCCGAATTCTTGTAATGGCATTGAACGCTACTGGGACCTTTAAGGGATAATTAAGGGCTGGGTGTGGCAGCGCACTCCTGTCATCTCAACACTCAGGAAGCTGAGGCAGGAGGATTGCTGTGATTTCTAGGCATCCGTGGTGACCTAGTAAAACCCTATCTCAGAGAATGCATCCCCTGAAAAGAAAGAGATAATTATGTTGTAGAGGCTCTGTCCTCATGAAGAATTAATGTAATTAACCTCTGCAAGAGTAAGTTAGTTATCTCAACAGCAGCTTGCTAGAAAATATGTGTCCCCTAAATTGGGTGTGATAGTGCATGCCTGTCATCCCAGCACGCAGGAGGCTGAGACAGGAGGATTATTGTAAGTTAGATACCAGCCTGAACTGCAAAGTGAGTTCAAGGCCAACCTGAACTATGTAGTGAGACCCTGTCTCATAAAGACCAAAAGAAAGAAAGAAAAAGAAAATATGTGTCCCCTTGCTGTCACCATTCCTGCAACATGCCTTTGCCATGTGATGCCATGTGCCAAATTATAAGGCAACATAAAGTCCTTAAATACTCCTGCTGCCTGCCCAAACTTGAACTGCCCAGCCCCCAGAGACATGAGCTAAATAAGCCTCTTTCCTCTAGAAATCCCTCCACCTTGCATTCTGTGAGAGCAATAGAAAGTGGACCAGGCCAGCCCACAACTGGTCCATATTGGGCCCCGTGCCTCTGTCTGTCCCCAGCACCCAAGAGAGGACAGATTTGTCTTTCTGACTTCCACAGAAACTAGGGGCAGGGAGGACAGTCGGAGGCAGGGACCTAGAGTTATCCTTCTGCACAGACCACACAGCAAGGGACAGGACCTTGCTCCTAAGGTTGGAGGTGACATGGGGAAGGGCGACAGAAGCCAAGCACTGAAATCCAACCAGTGGTCCCGCCCTGGCCGAACGGTAAGGAGGCAGCATGGGATCAGGACCCCATGGGCCCAGAACTCCCATGGCATCCACACTGCCCTGCCGTCTCTTGTCACATCACGTCAGCCACCCAGAGTCTTGGAGCACCTCCCAGGGAGATGTCCACTGCCTACAGTGCTCTCCAAGGAGAATTTACAGTGCAAGGAACACAACAATGACTCAAAACATATGTGTTGACTGGGACTCTGAAACCACTGACATATGTAAAATCACATCGCACTGTTTTTCTGGAAAATTCAGAGTGTCTGGGGAGAAACCATGGGGAGCCAGCCCGTATTCCCTCTCATCTGAGATCTGTGTGTCCTTGGGTAGGTTGATTCTCCTCTCTGGGCCTCAGTTTCTTCATCTGTAGATGTGGATGATGATGTAGTTATCTTGAAGGGTTAAGGGGAAAAGGGATACTAAAGAGCCTGGGACATATCAGGTGTCAGCTACGCTGTTTAATAATTATAATTGGACATGGACTGCTTCACACAATGCTCCTCCAACAGATACTTCATGCCATGACTAATGACAAATGTGTGTGTCTTAAATTTTTCTTTAGAGACTTTTTTGCCAGCCCTCAAATTCGCTTTGCATCCTAGAATATGTGTGTATTCCATGCACACCTTTTTTTTTAATTTCCAGGATTTTATATCTTGATATTAGAAGATTCACCAGCAAGTATCTATTAAGTGCTCATTATATGCCTGATATGGCCTTAAGAATTTATTATGCACCAGGTGGCAAAAGACGGAGAGCCCAGCCCTCTCTGAGTCTATTCTAGCAGGTAAGACAGACCACAAATAGACAGAAAATAGAGGGAAAGTGAATATGTAGTGAAAGTACCATGGAGAAAAACTCAAAGATGCTAAAGAAAAATGGGCGCAAGATAGAATATCTTCTAAATAGGATGGTCAAGGGCCAGCCAGATAACTCAGTGGACTAAAGCACCTGCTTCGGCAGAGCACAGTGGCTGAGGTTCGATCCCTGATGTGCCATGCAGGCCCTGTCCCGCCGGCCCACTGAGACAGCGAATGAGACTGGGCGTGGTAGCACATGCCTGCACCTGTAATCCTAGTGCTTGGGAGGCTGAAAAACAGGAGGATCACTATGAGTCCAATCTACATTGTGAGACCCTGTAGACCATGTCCTAAATAAATAAATCAATAAACAAACAAACAAATAATAAATAAATAAAATAAGATGGTCACACTGAGGATGTATCTCAGCAATAGAGTGTGCTTACCTAGCATGCTCCAGGTCTCCAGCACCTCAAACAAATAAATGTATAGCATGGTCAGGGCAGGCCACCTTGAGGCATGTGGGAGCAAAGACTTGCAGAAAATGTTAAGATAATCACAGCCTCTGAATGTGCCATGAGACCAGAATATCTAAAATCACTCTCTTGGGGTCTCCTTCAGCCTGCCAAGTTCATTTTTCCTCTTAGTGCCTGCTACTGTGGATATAATCGCAGCCATTCTTTGGGGAAATATCTCCTTTCCTCCTATTCGCCTTCTTTTGAAGGCAAATATATATATATATATATATATATATATATATATATATATATATATATGTATTCTCACTTGCCTCTCTCACTCAGAGGCAAGCAGATTCCTACTAAGGAAAAAAAAAAGAAGTTTCTTTAACAAGAATTTTTTTTCCTATGGGAAGTTTAAAGGTATAGTTGTTTTGAGACTTGAAATTTAAGTAAAACTCATTCAAGCTACATACTTAGTGAATTATTATTTCAAAGAGACCTATCAATTCAAAACATGTCCACACAAGAGCAAGTGGGAAACACCCAGGAGTAGAGCATATTCTCTGATATCGGAGTTTAGTAACCGCCACACCTTGTGCCCAGACTCCCATGAGACCTGCCAAGATGTCACTTTCCTTGGAAGAGTGAAAGGGTCACGGCACTGGCCCACAGAATCCCCACCTGTGATAGCTGTGATATTTGCATAAATCTAGATTGTCATGAAGAAAAAGAAAGCTGCCTCTGATAATGAATTCTCTAAGAATCACATGAGGTACGCAGATGCCAAATCTTGTGAAGAGTCCAAGGGTAAGGCTCCAGTTAGCTCAATATTTTCCCCCCTGTTGCTTCCAAAGCTGGAGCTTTGAGTGCTCAGCTCTGCCCCCTGGGATAAGGAAGAGGATAAGGGTTGTTTTTGATTACTGGTTTCTATGGTAACTGCAAGCAGAGCATTGAAGAGAGGGGTTTGGGCAAGGCAACTGTAAACGCAGTGAGCTTTGGGATACCTAATGCCCAAATTCAGCTAAATAATCAGTTGGGAATAGAGATACTACATCCTTTAGGAGGATCTATGCTGAAAATTAGTTCTGGATTCCTCAGGGATCACGACCACATCTGGGTACTTTTGTTGGGTCTATTCTTGTCTTGTTTACCTAGGTTGTTTTCTCTCTTGAATCTTCTCACCTCAATCCTGTATTTAAAAATCCGGCTGACCCTTGAACAGCACGGATTTGAATTGTACGAGTTCATTTAAGCATGGATGGGGGTATTTTTTAACAATTTGAAAACACTCATGAATGAACCACTTGGTCTAAAAATAAAACATTAAGAAAAATTAGATATGCCACAAATGCATAAACTAGAGAATAGTGCATTTTATCATTTACTATCATAAAATACATGTGAGTATTATAAAAAAAATTTAAAATATACCAAAACAACACACAGAGACTATACGTGACCACTCACAGTAGAGAGAAACGTGAACCAATGTACGATGTAGTATTAAATCATAACTGCATCAAATTAACTGTAGCACATATGGTGTCACTGTGGTAATATGTGGCCACCTCCCGTTGTGAGTGCTGTGAGTCACAAATTATATGCAGAGTTCTGACTCCCTGGGAAGTTGCACCCCTAAGCGCCAGGTAGGCACCTAGCTAGACTTTCCTACCAATAGTCCATTTAACATGCCCTTGACCATGGTGAGCATAGTCTTTGGGGCAAGTTTTGCAAACTGTTGATGAGGGGCTGAATTAGAAATGCTGTCTACACCCTGGGGAGAATACAGCTGACTTGGCCCCTCAGTGCCCAGAAGACAGAGAAATATGAATCGTCCTAGTGCAAGGGCTCTGTCTCAGTCACTTGCAAACCAGTGTCAGGCTGGCCTGAGAGAGTTTTACTTTTCTTCTTTTGAGACAAGGTCTCAAACTACATAGTTCAGGTTGAGCTTGAACTCCCTGTGTAGCCCAGAATGGACTCAAACACAAAGCCTTCCAAATGCTGGGATTACAGGCATACCGTGTCTGGCTACTTTCCATTTATTTATTTATTTATTTTTAGTGAGCTAGTATATTCAGGAAAATTGCACTACATTGAAGTGTGTGAGTGTGAAATATCCCAATGTGAGCACCTAAGTCAGGGAACACAAGTCCTCTTGGAGCTGCCCACCCCTAGACATTCCCCTACTTTCTCCTCAGAGGCCCCAAACTCTTTCGCCTATTTTGAACCTGATGAAAATGCATTTCTATGGAATGCTTTCTCTTCACATTATGCTCATGAGAACCACCTGTGTCGGGAGCAGTCTGTGGACGTCTTCTTTAGTCTATAGAAATCTATTGTATGAATGTCCCAAAATGTCCCCTTCCACGGACCTCTGAGCACAGTCGGATTGTGTTCCACTGGGGGCTATTATTGATGCCCCTGTGAACATTCTGAACACAACTTTTGAAGTACACATGTCTGCCTCGTTATTGCATCTGGGAAGGAATCTCTGGGTCACAGGGCATCTGTCTGTTCAGCTCTAGAGTTGATCAGTCATTTCCCAAAGTGGTTAGAGCAATTTGCACTCAAAAATGTATCAGAAGTTGAGTTAATTCTTCTGCTGCAGTGATTGTATCCCCTCAAAACTCCTGGGTTGAGATCTTCACCCCAACTATCTCAGAATGTGACTGGATTTGGAGACAGAGTCTTTTTAGAGATTCTTAAAGTTAAGTTCATTGCGGTGGCCATAATCCAATATGAAACCAGGGCTCTGTGGCACAAACTTGTGATCCTAGCACACTGGGAGGTTGAGGCAGCTCACTGCAATGTAGAGCCTGGTTTGGTTAATTTAGTGATTTAATATAGTCTCAATATAAAAAATAAAAGGCTGTGGATACAGATAAGTGGATACAGAGGCCCTCGGTTCAATCTTCAGTAAGTGCTTACCTTGGCAAGTGCAGCGACCAGGGTTTGATCCCACGCACCACACCCACCCCCAGCATGCTGAGCCTGGGTGGTTGTGCACACATGTAATCCCAGCACTGGAGAGGCTGAGACAGGAAGATCACTAAGTCTGAGCTGCGTAGTAAGACTCTGTACCAAAGACAGAGAGAGAGAGAGAGAGAGAGAGAGAGAGAGAGAGAGAGAGAGAGAGAGAGAGAGATTAGGAGACAGACATGCTCAGAAAAAGACTATATTAAAAAATGCCTTGTGCTTTTAGTGTTTGATCAATTAGGTATGCCTGTATCTTATAATCTGAGCAGCTACTTTGAAGATAGCAATACCCACTATAGCTGGGTATATAGCTTAGTGGCACAGGGTCTACCTGGCAGGTGTAGTAAAAACAAAAGGAAAAAGATTTTAAAAAAGAAAAATACCCAACATATTAACCATCATTAATTATTAATCTGCTATAATCTTGTTTTGAAGTTGTGTGTTGTATACCCATTGAAAAAATAAGGCATTAGAAGGCATCCACAACAAGCTCCCAAAGAGTCTAGACTTGGACTTCAAGCCTTCAGAACTTTGAAGAAATAAATTTCTGTTGTTTAAGACAACAACCTGTGGGGTTATGCAATGGGCATTACTGTGGGCTCATACACCCCTCATCTTTACTGACACAGGCATGCCGACTTTGCCATTTTGATTTTACTCTTTCTGGTAGGGTTTGGGGGTGGGATTTTCTTATTTCATGAATCATTATTTCCCCAATAACTAATGAAATAGAGCAACGTTTTCAGTATTTAATGACCATGTCAACATTCTTATTTGGTGGGTTACCTATTCTAATCTTTTTTTCATGGAGTTGGTGTTTTGTTTTGTTTTGCCACGATAGCTATGGCAAGCTAGGGTCTTGCCATGTAGTTCAGTCTGGCCTTAAATTCACTATATAATTCAGGCTGGCCCCAAACTCATGATGATCTCCTGCCTGCTCCCCGCCGAGCTCTGGGATCATAGGTGTACACCGCACACCCTACTGCAATGTCTTTCTAAAATTGACTTACAGGAGTTCTTTATACCCTGTGCTCTGGACATGAGACCTTAATCATATGTCAGTGAACAACTTCTCCCACTCTCTGGCTTGCTTTACTACTTGATGAACAGTGTCTTTTGGTGAACAAAAGATCCTAATTTTAATGTGATCCAGTTGACCCATCTTTTTGTGTTTTATGTATTTTCTAACCAGTTTATGAAAACCTTGCCTACCTCCATAGTAATATAGATATTGTGCATTCTCTTCCAGAAGTGCTGTTATTTATTTATTTATTTATTTATTTATTTATATTTTAGGGAAGTGTCTACAGAGTGTTCAGGGTCTCACTACTAGATCGGACTCATAGTGAATGGCCTGTTTACAGCCTCTCAAGAGCTGGGATTGCAGGCACACATCACCATACCCAGTCTCAATTGCCATCTTAGTGTGCCCCTCAGGTGGGGCCAGCACAGTAGGCCCAGGGATCGAACCCCCAGCCCCTGTGTCTGCTTCCAGGCACTTCAATGCACTAAGCTATTTGCCCAGCCCAACACTGTTATTTAACTGTCACATTTAGATCACTGATAAGACAGAAACTGATTTTGTTGTTGCAGTTTGGTTGTTGTAGCTGAGAGATGGTCTTGTATGTTCTTCTTGAGGATGGCCTCAAGCTCATGGCTGTCCTCCTGCCTCAACCTCCTACATACTAGGATTATAGGCATGCGTCACCACAAACAGCAAGCAATTGACTTCTTCCTCCTCCTGCTCTTCCTCCTCCTCCTCCTCCTCCTCCTCCTCCTCCTTTGTATTTTGTACAGGGTCTTACTACGCAGCTTGGACTCATAGTGATCCTCTTGTTTTCAGCCTCCCCAGCACTGGGATTGCAGGTGTGCACCACCACTCCCAGACTCAGTGGCTGGCTCAGTGCACTTGGGGGCAGGGCTAGTGCAGCATGTGGTGCTAGGGATCGAACCCCAGGCCCTGCACTTGCCTATGCAAGTGCTTAGTCCCTTGAGCTATCTCGCCAGCCTTGACTTTTGCTTCTGATATGGTGTGATCTAGACTTTTTTTTTCCCCATAAGGTTATCCACTTAGCACACTGAAAAGCCATTCTTTCCCTTCTTCTCTGCGGTTGTCACTGGGATCATGAGTGGAGTGCTTATGTGTGCATGGATTTATTACCAGGCTCTTGCCCTCTTCCATTGGTCTCACTCTGTTTGCACCAGTATCACACTGTCATGTTATTATTATATTACAATGAGTCTAAATAAATTCCAGTATAAATCCTGAAAATTCATTCTTCTTCAAAGCAGACTGCTATTTTTGGTACTTCACATTACATAAATTTAGAATCTCTTTGTCATTTTTCCTAGAAAACCAACTGGAATTTTTATTTAGGTTCCATTAAATTTGGGGAGAAAAGATACTGACAGATTAATTTTTCCAATTCATGAACATGAGCATGTACTGACATTTTATTTACATATTTATTTGTTTATTTATATATTTATACTAGAGATTAAACCAAGAGCCTCTGAGGACCAGGCACTCCTCTACCACTGAGCTATACCCCTAGTCCTTTATTCAGGTTTTTTTAAAGATATAACTCAATAAAGGTTTTTTTGGGTTTTTCTTGTTTGCTTGGTTTTGAGACAGGGTCTCATCTCACTATGCAGAGTGGGCTGGCCCCGTGCTCACTTTTGTAGCCCCCAGGCTGGTCTCAAACTCATAGTGATCCTCCTGTCTCAACCTCCTGAGTGCTGGGATTATGGGACCTTATGCTTACCAGATAGGTGCTTCTGCCTCTGAGCTCCTCAATAAAGGTTTCGATTGGTACCATAAGTGACTTGTCCATATTTCACTAGATTTATACCTAATTACTTGTGATATACTCCTGGAAATGACACTTTTTTGGCACTGATGGAGATCCAATTGAGGGCCTTGGGTATTATAGACAAATCTTATATTTCCAGTGCAGCTGGGCATGGTGGCGCACCCCTGTAATTCCAGCAGTGAAGAGGCTGAGGCAGGAGGATCACTGTGAATTCAAGGGCAGCCTGAGCTACAAAGTGAGTTCAAGGCCAGCTTCAACTAAGCCATGGAATGCATCTCAAGAAATTAACATAAGTAAATTTCTAAAATATATCTCATCCAGACAATGGCCTTCTAAAATTCCATTTTCTAAGTGTCTATTCCTGGCATATAGAAATGTAATTACTTTTTATTTGTTGACCTAGTGCCCCATAACCCTGCTAGATTTTACTAACTAATTCTAGTGGTCTGTCTGAGTTTCTGTGGGTTTTCTATATATCAAGTCATGTCATTTGTAAGTATTAGTAGCTTGCTTGCTTCCTTCTTTTTTCCTTTCTCTTCATGAGACAGGGTCTCACCATGCAGTTGAGGCTGGCTCTGAACTCATTTCATAGCCCAGGCTGCCCTTGAAACTGCAGTGATCCTCCTGCTTCAGCCTTCTGAGTACTAGAATTACAGGTGTGAGCCACCACATCCAACCTTTTATTTACTTATTTTGAGGCAAGATCTTAGAGTGAGCTCAAGTTTGCTATCCTCCTGCCTCAGCCCCCTAGAATGCTGAAAATACAGATAATCTCTGCTTCAGCAGACTATTTCTTCTATTTTAATGCTGATAATTTTTCATTTCTTTCCTTATTACACTGTCTAGGCCCACTAGTATAAGATTGGATGGAAGTGGTGATAACCAGTATGTTTTTATCTTTGGTTTCTGGCAGAAGCTTCAATATGTCACCTACTTTCTGTAGATATTTTAAAGTGCCATACCAGAGAAAGAGAGGGAGAGAGGGAGAGAGGGAGAGAGGGAGAAAGGGAGAGAGGGAGAGAGGGAGAGAGAGAGAGAGAGAATTTTACCACATAATCCTTCATTTACTGATAGGATCATGTGATTTTCCCCCTTGTTTGATTATTGTGTGAAATAATTTATTTAAAATACTAAAAGTATCTTTTTGGAGGGAGAAGATAAAGGTTATTATTCTGTTCTCAGAAAGCAAATCAGAAAGGGCTTGCTCTGTTAATAGTCCCTGGAAAAACAAATATTTATTGTCCTTGAATGTTGAGTAGGCTCCACCAATGACCCAACCGGACTCAGGGTTTTCTTTCTGGCAAGATCATGGGTCACTGGGCCATGGATTCAATTGATCCGATTGACATAAGGTCATTCAGGGTGTTTTTTTTCTCATCTGTTGTCACTTTCTCAGGTTGTGTTCTCCCATACACACAAACGTTATTTGAATGTCTGAGTTTATTATCATAAGAAGTCTTTGCTGAGCCTATCCTCCTCTTATGTTTTTAAGATCTGCTGAGATTTTCTCTTTGTCAGTTCCATGTTTGGCATTTATTTTTTCAATGCTTGTTTTTTCTTAGTCCACATTTGTGATACATCATGATGACACCCCTCCTGGGGAGTCCACACATGTGTGTGACATATCTGCCTTCTTTTCTCATCCCCGGCCCCACCCCCTCCATCTCTTGGCCCCGTTCCCTCTCAATCTTCTTTTTCAATAAACTAATTTTTGTCTTTGTTTCTTAAAGTCCACTTGTTTTTAATTTTGTGGTTCCTATTGTAATCCTTATTATTTCCTTCCTTCTGTTTTCTTTGGGATTAATTACTGCTCTAATTTTTTTTCTGTTTTGAGACAAAGGCTATGCAATCCAAGCTGGCTTCTTGAAATCCTCCTGCCTCAGCTTACTGAGTGCTAGGATTATATGTACTGCCATGTCTGGCAATCTTGTTTTTAATTTTTGAAATGGGCTTTTTTTTTTTTTTTTGTGGTACCAGGGATTGAACTCAGGACCTGTGCTTACAAGGCAAGTGCTTATTCTCAGGACCTGTGATTGCAAGACAAGAGCTATCTCCCTGGCCCCCAAGATGGACATTTTTTCATTGATTTTTTTTTCAGGTTCCTTTTCTAACATTAGGCTACAAGAAGCACTCAATCACCTGTGACCTGCCATCTCATTATATCACTTTTCTGCTAGCATTTCACTCAAATTATTTTCTGAGTTTCACTACAATGTCTCCCTTGACCCAGTAGATTTTAAGAAGCAATTCCTTTTCCTCCCCTTTTGTTTGTGGCATATAATATTTACATTCATAGGGAGAATTGGTATGAATGTACATATATATCATGGGTGATAAGCTCTAATCCCCCTGAAAATATTTCTTAACTTCCAGTGCTTGGGGATTTAGATCTTATTGGGAGTGATCTCTAGTTTAATTCTTTTATTGTACAAAAACATTTTCTATGAGGACAGTCTTTTCAAATTCCTTTGTACCTATTTTATCAATATGGCCGCTTTGTTACACTGTTATAGGACTCTTGAAAAGAATGTCTATTCCGGAGATATTGGGAGCAAAATTTTATAAATTGTATTTAAGTTAAAATCTGTTAATCTTATTGTTTATATCTCATGTATCCTCAGGAATTCTGCCTGTCCTATTAGCTATTGATGAGATGGGGCGTGTTCAGGGTGATATGGCCTAGACCCTGTTAGCTGCTGAGAGGGGTACTAAAAACCCACACTATAGCTGGAGATAGAGCTTAGGGGCACAGTGCCTGCCTAGCAAGCACTAGGTCCTGAGTTTGATTTCCAGTACAAAAAAAAAAAAAAAAAATGTATACAATTCTCCATTATAAATGGACCTTGTTTCTCCCTTTAGTTTTGGTTTGTTTTATATATTGAGAGGCTGTGTTATTGGATGCATACAAATTTAGAATTGCCATGTTCCCTTAAAGATTGACTCTTCTAATTATCCTTGTTTAGCTATAATTCTGGTTTTGATTTTGGCAGTACTGGGGCTTGAACCGAGGACTTTCACGCTAAGTTACATTCATAGTCTTTTATTTTTTACTTAGAGATTTCGTCTCCCTAATATGCTAAATTGCTTGGGCTAGGCTTGAGCTTGCAATCCTGCTTCAGCCTCCCAGAGTGCTGAAATTATAGGCATTCACCACCATGCCCAGCTTAGCCATATTTTAACTGTCTTCATGCTTCCTGTTTGAAGAGCTAAATTTTTCTGATATCATTATAACTGTACCCATTTCCTTTCGGTTAATGTTTGCAGTCTCTACAGGCTTTCATTTTCATTGTCATTTTTTCTGTATCCTTATACTTCAAGTATAACTCTTGTGAGCACTTTTTAGTTGAATGAGTTTATTATTGAATCTAAGAACTATGTTTTGGGGCCTGTGAGATGGCTCAGCAGTCTAAAGTGCCTGGGTCGCAAAGTTTAAGCCACCGCAGGGACCACGACTCGATCCCAGGCACCACATGCTGCACCAGCCCGGGCTGAGCCGGCCATAACACAAACAAATAAAGGAAGTTTAAGAAAATAAAATAAATTTTTTTAAAAAGAACTGTGTTTCATTGGAATATTAATCTTTTCATATTTAATACAACTTGTAGTACATCAAGACTAAAACCTAGCACCCTTCCATTCTTCTACGTTCACCCCCCACCTCAATATTCTTAGCATTGGTTTTGATCAGTCATTTGTATCCATCCTTTCCTTCTTGTGGTAACTTGTCAAATCGTAAGAACAGAGGGTAGATTTCATGGTAATAGGAAGCAGACCTACGCATGGGGGGGGCATGAAAAGAAGGATTCGGAGGGCAGGGCAAGTAAAAGGGTCAAGATGTACATTGTATGTACCAGTTCCCCACCATGAATGCATTTATTGTGTATTGCAAACGTATACTAATAAGAAAGGGAAGAAAAAACTCTGAAGATTGTAATATGCCTTTATTATTTATTAAATCAATATGCATCAGTACATTGTATTCTTCCTAAATGATTAGAGATATATTTAAAATATTTTACCTTCTTCCTGTAGAAAATGCCTTCCACACTGCACCTAAACCCCAGAGCACCTAACATTCCCGGGCTTGGTGGCCCCCTTTGCAGTGCCTGCCTTCTGTGACTCCACTCTGCCCAAGGCCTTCTTCAGATGCCGAGGTCAGAGGTGGCCAGAAGAGCTGGGAAATGAAAACTTCCTTGGAGTACTCTTCAGCCAGTTGGTGACCACAGTTCCTGGTTAAATAGTCCAATTCCTGTCCAACCCATCCGGAGGATTCCAGATGGGATTAACTCTGAAGGGCATGCTCTACTCTGGCTCTCCAAGTTTCTAAGCAGGAAGTTCCAGTGATCCACGGCACTAATTTGTTGGATTGTGCCCTTCGGAAGTGAAGATTGGGATGGAACCCAAGGCCTCACCAGGCTTGGCAAACATCTAGCCCTGAGCCAGACCCCATGCCAGTTTTATTGGTTCCCCCGCCTTCCCTACCTCACCTCTTCAATCACATACTGACCTGTCTGGGTTACTTCTGGAACTAACTATATGAGCTTAGGTCTTTATTTTGGAGTTTGCTGTTTTGTGTATAGTCATATATTTTGATTCTATGTGCATACCAAGCTCATTCCTTATCGTTATTTTTGTTTTACGCAGTCAGTCCTCACCTGGATTCACCTATACACTTTACACTTTCTTAAATCTTAATCTTTATTCACTCCTAAATTTCCACCCTTAATTCTGGAATTTTTTTTTCTTGTGCTTGAAGAACTCCTCTTAGCATTTGTTCTATAGTAAGTATGTGAGTAGCTAATTCTACCAGATACTGTTTGTGTAAACATTACTTGGTTTTTGGCTTTTTGAGACACAATCTCACTATGTAGCCCATGCTGGCCTCTAACTCACAGAAACCCCCCTACCTCACCCCCAGAGTGCTGGGCTTACAGGCATGCACCCTTTAAAGACAGTGTGTGGGGGTTTTGTTTTTTCTAGATACTGCAAAGATTTATTTCTGAAACTTAGTTTCACTGGATGTGGAATTCTGCATTGGCAAATATCTTCTTTCAGCTCATTAAAAGCATTATTCACCTCCCTCTGACTTATCCTGTCAAATAGTTATAAATTTCATTGTTCCCTTCAGAGAGAGAGAGAGAGAGAGAGAGAGAGAGAGAGAGAGAGAGAGAGAGGAGATACTGTGAAGATTTCTGTTTTGTTTTTATTATTTTCACTGTGATACACCTAGATGTCTTTCTTTGTATTTATCCATGGAGGTTCATTGTCGTTCCTCTTATTCTAGAAGTCCAGAACTTGATTTTAAACATTTGGCATATATCTCTTAAGCTGTTTCTTGTATATTCCCCATTTTTCCTCTCTTCATTCTTCAATCTGTGCTTGTCTTTCATTTCATTGACTCCCTGGTCTCTACAGGCTGCTTTCAATTCACCTGACCACCAGGTTAGGAACTTTTTTTTTTTTTTTTTTTTTTTAGGGAAAAATCTACAGGGTGTTCAGGGTCTCACTACTAGATCCAGATTTGTAGTGATCTGCCTGTTTACGGCCTCCCAAGAGCTGGGATTACAAGTGTGCCCCACCACACCCAGTCTCAATTTCGTGCCCCAGGGGCGGGGCAGGCACGGCAGGCCCAACAATTGAAACCCTGGCCACTGTGCCTGCTTGTAGGTGCTTTAATCCCCTGAGCTATTTGGCCAGCCCAATTTTTATTCATTTTAATGAGAAAAAAAGATAGAATAGTGATAAAACAGTTTCAGCACAGGTTAGTAGGATGTTTATAATAATTAATACCTTGCATATTGTTGTCTTCATAGTAGTTATTCAGGAGACAAGATGCAGACATGATACCTTGTCTAAACAATATTAGTACAAACTTTTATTCTCAGTGAACTAAGAGAAAGCAGCTGTATATCTATCCTAATTCTCTTGCGTAATATATATATATATATATATATATATATATATATATATTCAGTGGACTTCATGAGGGTCGCCTACACTGAAGAAGGCTACCTGCTTTACACAGTCTACTGACTCAAATGTTAACCTCAACTACAAACAGCTCTCAAGGACATGCCCAAAATAACATTTAGTCAACTATCTGGCAGTTCCATGGGTCAGTCAATTGACATGTACATGGTTTAGATCTAAAATATCCCCCAGAAGCCTCGTTGGTTTAGAGGCAAGGCTCTTAGGTGGTGATTGGTTCAAGGGGAGCTGTACTCATCATTCGATTCACCTGTTGACGAGCTTGTAGCTGACTGTGCTGCTAGGCAGAGGGACCTGTGGAGGAAGTGGGTTACTATGATCATGACTAGAAGAGTGTACCTTCATCCTCCACTGCCTCATTTGCTCTGGGTCTCTTGCTTTGTCTCTACTTCCTGGCCACTAGTGGCCAAGCAGCTTTGCTCTCCTAGAACTTTCCATCATGCCACTTACGCCTTAGAGCCTGTGTCAAAAGACTGGCCCCTCTGAAACCTTCAGTCAACTGCTCCTCTAAATTGCATGTGTCAGGTAGATAGTTGCAGTGGCAAAAGCAACACGTAAAATTAGCCACCATGTATACATAGAAGTGTTTTAAGTATACCTATTCATGAATTTTTGTAAAAGAAATACTCCTGTGTGTCCAGCATCTCCATAAATTAGTAGGGCATAACCAGCACCCAAGCAGCCCTGCATCCTCTCCTTCTGTGTAACCTCCCCTTGAGGATCACTACTACCCTTCCTGACTTCTAATTCTGTAGATTAGTTTTGCCTGTGCTTAGATTTGCTGACTAAATGAAATCATGTGGCATATTTGTTATTTCTGCATGACAAATTAACCCCAAACTTCACAGCTTAAAAATATTTATTATGTCACAGTTTCTATGGGTCAAGAATCCACATGTGGCTTAGTGGATGGCTCTGGCCCAAGGCCTCATGAATTTGCAGGGGTGCTGAAGGTATGGCTATGGCCCCATCTGCGTGCTCAGCGAAGGGACCATCAGGTCCAGTTGGCAGGTGTGGACAAGATTCAATGTTTATTTTATGTTATTGATTTCGTGTGTGTGTGTGTGTGTGTGTGTGTGTGTGTGTGTGTGTGTGATACTGTTCTATGCCCCAGCCCTTGTTTTATTTTGCATTTTGTATTTTAGGACAGTGTCTCTTTAAGTTGCTAAATTGTCTAGGCTTTTCTGGAACTTATGACTCTCCTGCCTCAGGTTCCCTCAGTGCTGCGGTTACAGGTGTGTACCACCATATCCAGCTTGCTGATGTGTTTCTTTCTTGTTTGTTTTTGTGGTATGTGAGATTGAACCAAAGGCCTTTGCCCTAAGCTACATCCTCAGCTGCAGCTGCCTCCCCGCCACACACACACATACTTACTTTATATTTTGAGACAGCATGTGAGCTAGAACTTGTGATCCTCTGGCTTCAGCCTTTCAGAGGGCTGGAATTATAGACACACACCACCACATCAGGCTTAGTGTTGACTTTTAATGTTCATGTTGATAGCAGTCCTTGGTCAGCAAGATTGAGATCAGTGCAGATGGCTGATCTGAGGCCTCCCTCTCTCCTGGCCATGTGAACCTCCCCATTGGGCAGCCTGCAATATGGCAGCAGACCTCCCTCAGGGGAAGTGAGTGGCAGAAGGAAAGAACGTCAAAGAGGTGATCCAGAGTCTCTTTGTAACCTACTCACTGAGATGACCTTTGTTCTTTTTCCCTCTCTTATCATGAGAAGTGAGTCACTGGGTCCAGCACATACTCAAGGGATGAGTGTCAAACTAGGGCCTGAACACCAAGAGCCAGAAATGACTGAGGGTGACCTCGAACTCTGCATCATAGGTCATCCTCTGCATCTGGGTTCTTTTTGTACAATATTGTAAGTGTCAAATTCACTTATGTTGTTTGCATCTAGTTGTAAACCAGTCATTCCTATCACTTCATAGTGTTTCATTTATTTATTCACTCAATCAATGGCCCAGCAGGCATTTGGTAGTTTCCAGGTTGGGACTGTCACAGATGGTGCTGTTGTAGGGTATTTTAGAGTACATCTTTAAGTGAACCCTCACCGGCATCTCTGAAGGGTATGTAGCTAGCAGTAGAATTCCTAGGCCAGGGGAATGCTTATGTTCAGCTCTAGTACAGACTGCTAAACTATTCCCATGAAGTGCTTATTATTCTTGGTAGTTTTTATTTTTTCCAAGATTGGATCTTGCTAGCTAATGCAGGCTGGCCTTGAACTGGCTTCTGTAGCCCAGGCTGGCTTTGAACTCATGGTGACCTTCCTGCCTCAGACTCCCCAGTACTGGGATTACAGATGTGTATCACCATTCCTGGCTTGTCACTCTTTGTATTTCCCCAGAACCTGCTATTTTCCATCTACTTCAATTTGTCCACTCTGATACTTCATATCTCATTGTGACTTTAATTTGCATTTCCTTGATGACTACTAAAGCTTAGCATCAGTGCATGTCTAGTAGCCATTTGGACCCCCTCTTCTTTTTGTCTTTGCAAATGTTTTGCTCATTTCCTATTGAATTATCTGTTTTTTCTTACTGTCTTGGCAGAGGTCTTTATACAGTTTGTGTGAGTCTCTTCTTGTTCTTCTTCTAGTACTGAGAATTGAACTCATGACCTCACACTTGCCTGGCAGGCACTGTGCTGCTGAACTATATTCCCTTCACATATTGTTTGCTTCACATATTATGTTTATCTTTTCCCCTTTTCCTTAATTTTCCATGTGATCATTTTCTTAATAATGAAAGAATTGCTTTTGCAATAAATGATGGTGGGTCAAATGGACATGCAGACGTATATAGAAAAGATACTGTTTGCTGTAGTCAGGGTTTGCAAAGAGACCAATTTACAGGACACATAATTTATAGGATTATTTTAGAGTAGTCACCCAAAGAGTCAAGTTCAGAAGAGCGTAGAATCCAGCTGAAGGTCTGAAACCTATGGCCACGTCCTGCATGAGTCCATCTGAAGACCTAGAGCTCATAACAGTGTCTCCAAAGGGTCCAACTGGCAACATAGAGCCCCCAACAATGTTTCACATGCATCTGCTTCAAGTATCTGCACTAAGAAGGCTCCAAAGTTAGTGGTAGAAGCTAGAAAAGTCTGCATCAGTGGGATGAAGGATCTGTGCCAGCAGGCTGAGGGATCTGCACTGGATCCAGGAAGCAATGCTCAAGGTAAGAATCTGAAAAGTACCCCAGCCATCCATCCTCAGTATCAGCAAGGTCGTGAGCTCCTCTGACAATGAGAACAACCAAGTTCATGCCAGAAAATCCAGTGCCACAGGCTTCTCCAGGAGATTGAACTGTGCCCCATTGTCGCCTCTGGAGCCAGGAAGTGATGTTCAAAGTAAGGACCAAAGCTCCCCCAAGGTGAACCATGGCCATTCTCTGTGACAACAAAGTTCTGAGCTCCTTCAGTGATAAGGACATCCGAGTTCATATGAGGAAAGCCAGTGCCACAAGCTCCTCAGGAGAACCAATAGCACCAGGAGAGCCAACAGCCTCTAAGAGGGCCCATTCTTCTCCTCCAGTTCTCCTTTTTAGTTTGCAGGCAACAGTCGTCAATGCACCTTGCACATCCAGCACCATACTGGTTGAGTTCAGCCATGACAAGCTGACCACCAGTTGTCAACCTGCCACACCACTACTCACACCTCATCAATACAAAACTCAAAGTCAGATGCACTGATGATCCAAACAGAACTGAAAAACAATAAGATGTTTAAAATGATACTCAGGAGACTATCTCTGTGATCTTGAAATAAGCAAACATGCAAACAGCAATGGCCACAAGTGAAAATAACTGAGACCACTGACTCTTAAACTTTGCTTCAGCCTTTCCTGCTGTGGCAGCCTCCCTGCCCGCATCCTCTGCACATTTGGCAATGCTCTGCCTTGGCAGTAGCAGAGATATTAGCAGGATATTGCCATGATCTGACCACATGCCAGATGTGTAATAAACAACTCCAGGCTTCTGAAAACTCATCCATCACACAAGTCAAGTGGCAGAAGATCGTGATTGTGGGGTTACTCACTGCAAGTTGGAAGCAGAAGTGTTATAGTGATACAAACTCTTAGAGAATGAAAAAGAGAACCCTAGTCGCATAAGAAATGCTACCAACAATCGGCAAATTGAATCACATCAACTTAAAAATCTTCTGCACAGCAAAGGAAAGCACCAACCAAATAAAGAGACAAACTAGAGAATGGGAAGCAAGAAACTTCTTCAGCTACTGCTCAGACAAAGGATTAATATCTAAACTATAAAAAGAACTAAAAATATTAATCCCCCAACTTAAAGGCCCAATAAAAAATGGGAAGCTGAAATGGAGAAACACTTCTTAAATGAAGAGCTATAAATGGCCAATGAATATATGTAAAAAGTTCAACAGTGCTGACCATTTGGGAAATGCAAATTAAAACAAGACTGAGATTCCATCTCACTCCAGAAAGAATGTTCATTGTCAAGAAATCAACTCACCTGGGCCTGCCAGAAACTCATTTGACCCAGCAACAAGACCCAGCATATGAGTGGAACTTCATCCATCAGACAGGCCCAGTGTAGAAAACTGCAGCAGAACTCCATGCAGAGAGGCTAGTGACAAGACCCACCCAGCTGATCCAGGAGCAGAACATCTTGCCAGAGTGGGACAGCAGGTTCACCTCCAAGGACTACAGTAGGAAGAAGTGGAGCACAGCAGCCAGACCCAAGCCACACCCACCTGGACGACTTTGAACTTGGACCTGGTGCTAAGGTAAGAACTCTACCAAAGCTCTACACCAAAGGTCAGAAGGCAGGGCTATACAAAATGACAAATGGAGCAAAATGCACTCACAGGCCCTGAGCCCACCCAGAACAAATACAGGAGACAATAGTGTAGAAGAAATTGGAAATCACATATCTGAAATCTCTGAAATAATAATATCCAAAGTAAAGAAACAATTGCAGAAGGGTAGAGAGGAAATCAGATCAGAAATAATTTCTCAAGTAAAAAAAGAAATGATAACTATAATAAAAGAAGTACTAAGTGCTTCTAAAGAAAACACTGATAAAAAAAATCGAGGAGAATAGAAAAGCAATGGAATCCTTGAGTGAACAATATAGGAAAATAATAGAATGTATGAAGCAGATTTAAAGTGCTATACAGGAAATTAAAACCTCAATCACAAGCTGGAAAAACCATTTCAATTAAAGTGAAAACAGTCTTTCAGACCTTAAAGATACCATTGCAACTAGTGAAAAGGTAAGAAAAGATCTCTTAAAAGCAAATAGGATGCAGGAAAAAATAATTCAACATCTGCAAGATGATGCAAAGATGAACAATGTAAGACTATTAGGCATCACTGAGAAAGGAGGAGTCAAAACAAATAATATAAAAAGAATATGGGCAGAAGTAATAACAGAAAACTCCCCAAATATGGGAAAACAATTTGACAGTCAGGTAACTGAAGCATGTAGAACTCTAAGTAACATCAACCCAATTAAAATCACACCCAGACATATAATAATCAAGAGCCCAGAAATTCAGCATAAGAACAGTATACTAAAAGCTGCTAGAGGGGGACAAGCTGCTGGGGACCCCCTCTTGTCTCTGACAGGAGCCTTCTTTCCCCTAATTATATATTCTTGACCCTAATTATATTCTGCTCATAAAAAAATAAAATACAATAAAAGCTGCTAGAGAAGGGAGACAGATTACATTTAAAGGAAAACCCACCAGAATAATGGCAGATTTCTCTTTACAAACCATCAAGTCAAGAAGAGCATGGAAAAGAAAAAGAAGAAGAGCATGGATTGGGGCTGGGGAGATAGCTCAGTAGAATAAGCACTTCCCTGGCAAGTGCAAGGTCCTGAGTTAAATCCCCAGTACTAACAACAAAAAAAGAGCATGCAGCAAAGTACTACAAGGCTTGCAAAAAAACAAAGTTTAACCCAGACTGTTATACCCTGCAAAATTCTCTTTCAAGTATAATGGAGATGTGAAATACTTCCAGAACAAAAAACAACTAAAGAATTTCATGATGACAAAGCCAACCCTACACTGTTCACTAAAAGATATTCTAGAGAGGGATCAATATGACCACAACTTAATGAAGGAGAATGGAAAGAACCCACCAAATAGGGCAAACAATTGAACACAAGAGAAAAAGAAGTATACAACAGCAGTCTTTCAACTATTCTTTTGTATATAGCAGCAGAATATTTCCATCAGCATATTCTACAAATGGACTTCTCTTGCACCTTATGGGTCATGATTCTGTCTGGGTCTACAGGGTGGATATCAAGGAAATAGCTGTAGCTCAGTCTCACAAGTGACACCTGACCACCAGTAAGTGTCATGGATATTGTCCATGTATATGACATACTAGAACTTCGTACAATTTCCTATCCCCAAACTGGTAGAAGTGCTGATCATATATTTGCCATTCCAGTATTTATGTTATGTTTTATTCTTAGTAATTCCTTACTACCATGGAAACTTTTTCTTATTTGATATTTTTGTGTATATTCACCTATTCAAATATTATGTGAGTACTCTGACTTGATTATGGATTCATACATATGATGCACAACATTCTGGCCTCTAAGTTGGACTCATGATTTGATTTGAATTTCAGAATGTTTTGAAATATTTAATTGAATTTTTGATTAATTAATGTTTAATTAATTTTCTGAATATTGCTTAATTATAATTTTTGTTTTATGATTCACACTGCATCTTTGACTTAAAGTCTACTTATAAGACATGGTATGATATTTTCTCCTAGTATTAGAACCTTTAAAAAGAAAAATATATATATATACATATGTATACATAAGATAGGATAGATATACAGCTACTTTCTCTTAGTTCATTGAGAATAAAAGTTCATACTAATTGGGCTGACGAGATGGCTCAGTGATCTAAAGTGCCTGCTTAGGAAAGCTTGGGCAACTGCAGAGACTGCAGTTCGATCCCTGGTACCACATGCTGCGCCAGCTGCACCCTCAGAGCAGGCTGAGCCGGCAGTAGAAAGAAAGAAAGAAAGAAAGAAAGAAAGAAAGAAAGAAAGAAAGAAAGAAAGAAAGATCATACTAATTTTAAAAAAAGAAATCAACCCAAATAACATACTGGAGAGGCTGCCAGGGGTCCTTCTTCATGATTGGTGGGAATGTAAATTGGTACAAGTACTATGGAAATCATTACAGAGATTCCTCAAAAAATTAAAAATAGAAATTCCATTTGACCTAGCGACATGTTCCCCTTCTAGGTATCTTCTCCAAAGAGTGGAAGACCCCATATTACAATGATATGTGCATGCTCATTTATAGCAGCAGAGTTCGGCAGCCTGTATGTCTATCAGCACATGAATGGATAAAGAAAATGCGATATTTATACACAGTGGAGTACCATTGTGCCAGAAAGAGACAAACATGAGTGATTTGTAGGCAGACGGGTGCACCTTGGGATCACAGTGTTAAGTGAAGCAAAGAAGACACACAGTTTAAATATCACATGGTTTCTCTTCTATGAGAATATTTAAAAAGTAAAAACTAAAGAACAGACAATACTAAAAAGGAAAGAGAGAAAGTTACTGTGACCAAGCATGGCTATCTTGGCTGCTTTTCTCATCCCTGAGACCTAACACCCTCAAGTTAAAGGAGCAAAAATTAATTTCAGCTCAGTTTGTAGTGATTTCAGTCCATAGTCAGCTGGCTCCAAGGCAATGCAGCATGGCAGAGGAGAAACAGCTCATGGCGTGGCAGACAGGAGGCAGCAAAGCGGAAAAGTAGCAAAGCAACAGCTGCAGCCTCCCTTTCCCTTTTATCCCATCCAGGCCATAAGCCTATTGGGCAGTGCCACCCACACCCAGGGTGGGCCTGCCCATTGTCCACACCCAGAACTATGCTGCACCAGTCAGTGGACTCAACTAGCAGCAGGTCCCCTTACACTTTAGACCCAGTCACCTCTACAAGCTCATGAGACTTTGGGTGGATACCTAGCTACAAGCTATAACAATGGCCAATGTACCTAAAAGTGCACCTCGATTTAGTATAATTGTCACATTTGTTTTATATGTTCTTTGGCCTGATAGTGTGGCTCTTAATCTGTGTTTATGCTGAATAACTATAAAGAATTATGAAATAAATAAATGAATCTTTAAAAAAATGACTCAAGGAGAAAATTGTTGCAGAATGTTAGAGGTCCCACCTCGCCGGGATCCAGCCTCCTAAGTCCTTGCTGTCTTGGTAGCTCCCTACAGTATTTCCTGTGCTTTGCCATCTTTTCTAATTGTTCTCAATGATCATGTTGGTCTAAAACAATACAAGAAATATATGTAAGTATATTTTTTAGTTATATGTTCAATATGTTTACCACAAATAGAGAGCAATGGCAGAGTATAATGTAAGATATTTGCTATAATGAGAATATTTCAGGTAACTAGATTACCAGAAAGTAGTGTGGAATCTTTTACTCTGTGATAAACTATGTGTTCTTTTTTGTGAAGGGTGGACCCTAAGCAATCTGGAAATACTGAGCATAATGAATGTCGATAACGTAAAGGAAAATCCGAGGGAGTTCAAGTGACCTGCTTGAGGCCAGGGAGAGTGACAAATGTCACCTATGAGTATCTCCTGCTAGAAGAATAAAAATAGTTTAAAAAATAAAAATACAAAACTTTGAAAATGAAGACTTCGGAGGAAAGGAAGAAGGAGAAATAATCAGCGGAGATTATGAAGAATACACTACCAACAATCAGGAGTCTTTGGGGGAATAACTGCAATTTTAATCTTGGGGTGAAAGCATATTTATCAGAATTGGAAATGTGTAGTTGATCTAGTCTCTAAATGTTTGACTTAAAGGTCATATGAGTCCTGAAATATGAAGAGTAAAATCAAGTCTGTTAATGACATGAAAAAGAAAAATAAATGTTATAATTATTCTAATAATTCAGCTTCTACATTTTTCCCTAAAATATTTCACTGTAAGTGTTCCTTGAAAAGTGCATAAAGCTCAAAAAACTTTTCTTGGGAAGAAAGTTAGAACAGAGTTTCACTTTACAATAGAACTTTACTTACTAACTGTTCACATAAAAGCTGGTGGGGATGGCCCCCACCTGTGACCCCAGCACTTAAGGGGCTCAGCAGGAGGATTGCTGTGAGTTCAAGGCCAGCCTGGGCTACACAGTGAGTTCTAAACTAGCTTGAACTACATAGACAGACTTTGTTTCAAAATACCAATAACAAAAAAAAAAAAGAGAGAGAAAACTAAGTATTCACATGAGGATCTCACGTGTGTCAGTCTTTGAGCACAACTAACTTGTACAAGAATTCTGCTGTTTCACCACCACCTACAAAAGGACTGTAAAAAAATGAAGATGGCCACATTTTGATATTATAAATGAGTTAATAGGAAAATATAGCTTGACTTGTCAAAAGAAAGTTGCTTCCCTACGGAGCCCAAATACTGTAGCTATTCATTTTGTGAAGCAAAGTGAACTGGAATGGGGAAATTGGACAGGATGGACTTTTACTCTTCTGGGCGCCGTCCACTCCCTCTAAGGTTTGGGTAGCCATGGAAGTGAGGTCACAGAGGGTGACAATACTTCAGAGATTAGTTAAAAATTATCTAACATGATAAAAATTAAAGCCACATCTGAAGCTCTGTAAGCCAAATGAAGCTCATAAGACTCTCATTTGCTGTTGTCAAGGAGACGGATTGATGGGCCCTCTGAGTGGACTGCGCTCATCCGGGTTAGTCTTGATTTATTCCTTGGGTAATAGCACAAAATTATTTTTGGGGGAACCATGGTGGCCCGGTTAAATCAGAGTCATGATGATTGATTGAGGATGGACCTGGGCATATGAACCGGGCTAGAGCAGTGACATGTTCCCCTTGGGAATTCAAATGACAACAGCAATGACAGAGGCACAGTGGTTGGAGCTGATTCATCTCAGCAACAGCCCCACCCTCGTAAGCTGTCAATGAGTTTCTGCTTTCTGACTCTTGGAATTGCTCTGCTTGCTGTCCTGCACATAGACGTTCTGTTTTTTCTTTAATTCAATGAAAGGTCTTCATTTTTAAGTAGATTTTTTGGTTTAAGTTAGTCAGACTCAGTTTCTCTTGTTTATAAGTCAGTAAGACTTGTAGTTAGACCCCAGTGAGTCCTGGACATGCTATTAGCAGGCAGTAAAATACACCAGGAGGCCATGTAACCCATCCCTAACTTGTTTAGCGGAATTAGATGGGATCTCGGAAAGGCACAATCTGGCCTTCGGAAAAACAGTGCATGTCACCTATTAAGAAACAGTGAAGGGCCAGCTAGATAGCTCAGCAGATTAAAGCACCTGCTTAGGCAGATGCAGAGACCAGGGTTTGACCCTCAGTGTGCCATGCAAGTCACACCTCCAGGGCACATTGACACAGTGATTGAGAATAGGTGTTGTGGTATGTGCCTGTAATCCTAGTACTTAGGAGGCTGAAAATAGGAGGACCACTATAAGTCCAATCTGTGTAGTGAGACCCTGTAGACCCTGTACTAAAATACAAAAGAAAAAAAGAAACAGTGGGGAGGCTGAGACAAGAGGATCACTATGAGTCTGAACTGTATAGAAAGACCTATATCAAATAAATAAGTAAATAAATATTTTAAGAGAATAAAAGAAACAGTGTACTTACCAAAAGGTTCTTCCTTACGTCCAATTCAAAAATCTGTGTTTAAACCATATCTACCTAGTGCTGTTATCTTATACGTTATTTATTAAATACTTATTAAGTGGTCATTAAATTACTAGCATAGTAAAATGTTAATGCAGAGTGATGAGTATGTAGGCTTTTGTTTCACTATCTTCTTTATTTTTGTGAGGTCTGACTATTTCCACAATAAATCATTTCTTTAAAATACCTATCAGGTATATAATACAATGAAATGCAAGACAGAGTGCTATCTTCAGAAAGTGTAGAGGTAAAGGAATGAGATCGCAGGCTCTGGTCCATGCAGGAAAGTTTTGGAGAGGCCTGGAACTAGGGTTCCTGGGATGCCAATGAAGAGCTTGAAGGAACTGGTGTGAGGAAGCCAGGCAGCCATGTGACCCAGCATGGCGCATTGGTCTAGTGGGGTGGGAACTAAGGCTCTGGGTCAGGTGTGCCTCAGTGCAACAGGGGTAAGCAGACGGGCTGACCTTGACTAAGGGAGACCCAGTAATCTGGCTGCTAAGCATCCACCCTAAGAGGCCAGATAGAGTGGGAGAAATGGGTTTATTAAAGCCTGCGTGGGGAAGATGAGGGGTGTCCTCTTGTCCTAGTCACTTTCCTTCTTACTGGGACACAGTATCCAACACCCACAATGTAAAGGAGGAGATTATTTGACTCCGTGTTTTTAGTCCATGCTCAACAGGCTCTGAGATGGAAACAGCATGGGAGGAGCATCCCAGTGGCCCCGAAGCGCAGAGATAAGAAGGAGCCAGGGAGGGAGCTACAGCCTTCCAGGCCACATCCCCAGCAACCCCCTCTTCCAGCCACACCCCACCTGCTAATATCACACCCAGCTGCTGACTCACTAGTGATGAGTCCACAGCCAACAGCACCCTCGTCACCCACAACCTTCCAGAATTCCCGCCTTCATGGGCATGAGATTTTGGAGAGACACCTGTGATCTAAACCATTCTGCCTCTGAAAGTACAAATAAGGCATCCATTGGTGAGCTACTCAGGGTGCGAGCAGGGATGGAGACCTCCAGGGCCCTGCTCTGGGGAGGGCAGGTGGGAGACAGATTGTCTTCTGAGGTACAGGGGTCTGATAACTGCAGGACCAGTGATAACAGCAGACACTGTCATCAGATGACATGAATTTAGATCTTAGCTCCATTCTTGTTAATTTTTTTTTAATTTAATAGTGGTGAAATATGTGCAACAGAAAAATTTACCATCTTAACTATCTTAAGTGTACAGTTTAACAGTGCTAAGCACATTCATATTGTTGTGCAATGAATTTCCAGAACTCTGCATTTTCCAAAACTGAAACTGTTCCCACTAAAGCACAAACCTGTCTCCCCAACACCCCTTCCCACCCCACCCACACCCTGGCCCCTGACAACCATCATTCTAGTTTCCATTTCTATGAATTTGACTATTCTAAGTACTTCATGTATATGGAGGTGTTTGTCCTTTTAGTGATTACCTCATTTCACTTAGTATAATGTCTTCAAGGTTCATCCATGTTATAACACATGTCAGAATTTCCTTCATTTTAAAGGTTGAGGGACTAGATGTGGTGGAACGTGCTTGTAACCTCATCGCACAGGAAGCTGAGGCAGGAGGATTGTCATCAGTTTAAGGCCAGCTTGGGCTGCATAGTTCAAGGCCAGCCTGCACTACAAAGTGAAACTCTGTCTGTCGGTATGTATGTATGTATGTATGTATGTATGTATATATGTATGTATTGTGGAACCAGGGATTGAACTCAGGCCCGTGCACTTGCCAGGCAAGTGCCTATTCTACTGAGCTATCTCCCCGGACCCTTACTTTTTTTGTTTGTTTGCTTTTCTTTTTCTTAATGTATTTAGTACAGGGTCTCGCTACACAGATCAGACTCATAGTGATTCTCCTGTTTTCAGCCTCCCAAGAGCTGGGATTACAGGTGTGAATCACCACACCAAGTCTCAATCACTTGCTCAGGACTCCCTGGGGAGTAGGGCCAGTACAGCATGCCAGAGATTGAACCCCAGTCCTGAGTCTGCCTAAGCAAGCACATTAATCTGCTGAGCAATCTGCCTGGACCTAGCCCCATGTTTAAAAGAATCCATAAATAAATAAATAAATAAATAAATAAATAAATAAATAAATAAACAAACATAAAGGCTGAGCAATATTCTATTGTATAAATACACTATCTTTGGTAATCCATTCATCTGCTGGTGGAAACTTGAGTTGCTTCCAACTTTGGACTGTTGTGCATCATGCTCCTATGAAGAATACACAAATTCCTTTTGAATTGAACCTCTCTGCTTCCAATTCTTTTGGATTCCAAAGCAGGATAGTAGCAGCATATGAGAATTTTATTTTCTTTTTGAGGCATGGTTATATTCCTCTTCACAATAGGTGTACCTCCTTACCTTCCAGTGAGCAATGGCAAATGATCCAGTTTCTCCATTTTTCTCTCCAACACTAGCTCTTTTCTTTTTTACAAAATCTATTATAGGCACCTCCTCGCAGGTGAGCTTGGGGACTTTAGCAAATGCATATGATGTGGGAAGTGTACATCTACAAAATGTAATGGGCAAGTGGTAGTCCTGAGAGGCACCAGCCATAGTTGGTGGGAAGGCAGGTTTAGTGCTGAACTCGGCCAGCAGAGAGGATCCTGCAGGAGGTCCCAGACCTGCTAGTGCTGGAGAACCCGTAAGAATCAACAAGGGGCACGGCTGCTCGGATGTGAGGGAAGTACAGCAGGGCACACCCAGAAAACTGTGCTTAGCTAGGGCTGCTTTCTACCACAAAATACAGAGAACAGGCTGGCAGCGCACAAAAAGAGGAAGCAATGCTATTAAAAGAATGGAGAAATTGACCCGAAGCAAAAGACCCAAGCTCCAGGGCAAAGTTTGGGTCACCTGTGTCCACTTACAAGCCCGTGATGGGCAGAACCAGCGAGGGAACTATTTTTTTAAAGCCAGAGTTTTCGCAAGCTGAGAAAAGGTACTAGCAATATCGCCAGGCTTTTCAAAAAAGAAGAATCTGAGTTCAGTATTAGATCAAAAGTATTAATAGGAAGCTATACAAAATGCGGAATAGTTATACCCGAAAGTGGGGAAGTACTATTTTTGGAAATCACTCTGCTGAAAGTTGTTTGTCTTATTGGAGGGAAAGTTCGAGCATTCTATAGATCAATCAAGTCACAGAAGAATGTTCCGCCCATAGCTTCTCTGATTTTTCTTTCTTTTTAAGTTTTGTTATTCAGAGCGAACACTGTCCCATTCCGCACTGATTTCAGAGCTGTTAAACTCAGACTTAGCGTGCCTGAAAACCAACTCTTCTTCCTCCCCTCCCTCTTCAATGTTTAAAAAAAAAATTCCTCCAGTCCTCGTGACCTGGGGAACCATCTTTCTGTTCCTGTGCTGTCCTCACTACTTACTGCGAGGGGGGAGCTGTTATTTTCGGGAGCTCCCCCTGACTTCATTCTCCGATGTCCCTCATGTGACTCTCCCTCCAGCCTCCTCTACTCAGGAAGGCAGTGGCTTCCTCACCAGCGGTCACCTCTAGCCTCCCTCTTCCAGGCGGGGGTTTCTCTACTGCTCCATCCTCTTCACCTCTCCTTGGAGCAGTCCCCTGCCGCGTTCCTAGACCCTAGGGCATGCCTGTGCCCGTGGGTAGCACCAAGCCCTATCGATACTGTATTCCCCTAGATGTATGTGCATTCCTGCACTAAAGTCTAATTTATTCATAAATTAGGCAAAGATATTAAGAACAATAACAACAATGTAAAACAATTATAATAGTATTCTGTCAAGAAGTTAATTATAGGGGGCCAGCCGGATAATTCAGCGGACTAAGGCAAGGTGCAGTGGCCAGGGTTCAGTTGAGACTGGGTGAGGTAGCGCACGCCTGTACTCTCAGCGCTTTGGGAGGCTGAAAACAAGAGAATCACTACGAGTCCAATCCACGTAGTGGGATCCTGTACACCCTGTACCAAAATTTAAAAAAAAAAAAAAAAAAAAAACTTATCTATAATTTATTAATTCTTTATTAATGGATTTTCCATGTAATATTTTTGGCACATAGTTAACCTAAAGGTGACTGAAGCCACAGAAAATAAAAGCTCAGGAGGGAAGACTTCTGTGTTTCCCACTGGCTTCTCTCTACCATCCATGCTATACTGCATTTGCTCTCAAAGGTGTTCAAGACTACCTGTTTTCCAAAAAATGATTTGGAAAACCTTTAATCAACCTTCAGAGCGAATTGATCTGCTTTCCATATGTACTGGCAACCAGTAGTATGTAGCAATGCAAAGTTTCCCCCATTTCATCAGGCACCATTAACAGACTTGAAATAATTTGGATAAAATTTTGATTCTCCTGCAAACCACTTTTCCATCCATTGTTAGTCTTTTTCTAATCTCTGATCTGAGTTTGCCATGGCAAGCTATGCTAGAATGCCATGCTATTGTCATGTGTCTACAGGCTGATCACTTGAGCTCTGTATAGGATCGAAGCCCGGAAGTGTCTCTTCAGCATCAATGGAAACAATTATTTTTTAATCTGAATAGATACTGCAAGATTATTTCCCCAAAGCATTGATTCAATTCAGATTTCTACCAACAACATACAAATTGTCTGATTTCAAGCTTTCTTTTTTTTTTTTTTTTTTTTTTATGTATTTGGTACAGGGTCTCACTATGCAGCGTGGACTCAGCGATCCTCCTGTTTTCAGCCTCCACAGCACTGGGATTACAGGGGTGCGCCACCACACCAGGCCTTTGTGGTACGTTAGGTGAGCCCAGGTGTGGAGTTGGCACTCCATGCGGTACTGGGAATCAAATCTGGGTCCTTGCACTTGCCTAGGCAGGTCTTAGACTGCTGAGGTATCTCTGCAGCCCCCAGTGCTTTTTTTAAAGGTGCCTCTGTTTCTTCAATTTACATTTCCCTGATGACCAGGGAAGCTACTCTTTCCACACGTGTATTGACTTGTTGCATTTCTATTTCCATGAAAAACCTACTGAATGAATCCCTTTCCCATTTTTCTGTTGAATTGATTGTTTTTCTTATCACCTTTGTAGTGGTTGATACATTGTGTCAACTTGGCTGGATGACTCAGTGGCCCGGCTCCCTGTTGGTGGGAGTCCCGGCCAGGGGTACAATTGGTTCCTCCCTGGAGCATGACCAAGGCCTGCCTAGGATATGATTGGCTCTTTCCTAGAGCGGGATCAAGGGCCCATCCTGGGATATGATTGGTTCCACCCTAGGGCACAATGGGCCCACGTCAGAGTGACTGAGCACAGAGACTTTTAAAGGGCTGAGGAAGGAGTCAAGACCTCACTTCCTCGGAGAAGCTTCAGTCTTCACATTCGGCCTGGACTTCATCGTCTGGTTTGCAGCGCAGACTCTTCAGCCTCCAGCTTGGATCTTACACTATCTGTTGCAGACTCT
The DNA here is from genome assembly GCA_004027915.1 of Capromys pilorides. Taxonomy (NCBI): domain Eukaryota; kingdom Metazoa; phylum Chordata; class Mammalia; order Rodentia; family Capromyidae; genus Capromys; species Capromys pilorides. The sequence goes on along the minus strand of PVKN010001799.1, from coordinate 4,773 downwards.
TCAGCATCCATCACAGACACTTCAGTCTTCTATCACAGACCCATCTGCCGATGGATAGAGACTTACACGGAGCACTGCAGTGAGTTTCAGACCTCGGGACTGAATTCTTCAGTCTGGGGTGTGCAGACACCCTCTGCACGCTTCCTCATCTGACTCTGTGGCTGACTATTGTAAGCCAATCTTGTAATTCCTTATATATTGTACATTTTGTGTTAATATCCATTCCTTATATCTGTTCTGTTCCTCTAAGTAAAACCCTGACCAATACAACCTTAAAGCTTTCCTTAAATTTTTTTAAAATTTTATATAGGGTCTCACTACGCAGTTCAAACTCATAGTGATCCTCCTGTCTCAGCCTCCCTAGCTCTGGAATTATAGGCATGTGCCACCATACCAGGTTTCAGGGCCAGCATGGCATATGGTACCAGGGATCAAACACAGGACCTTGCGATTGCCAGGCAGGCACTTAGACCACCACTGAGCTATCTCCCCAGCAGCCTTGAAGCTGTGTGTCTATAGGAGGATTAACCTTTCACCTGCCATTTTTATGGTAAGTATTTTTTCCCGGTCTAGGTCTCTCAGCTCCCTTGTAGACTTGGCCAGAAAAGTAAATATTTTTAAGTTGGCCTGATGTTAGATGCCTCTTGGCACAAGAGTCTGCATCCAATTATTGCCTCCATCATCCAATCTACTCCTCAAATGGCTAATCCCCTTCAAGGTAGAATATTGCTCGGGTGTCTTTGCAGGCATTGAACCTGGGAATAAGAGAGCAGAGTGTGTGAGCGGTGAAGGTGTGGTGGTCAGGGCTGGAGATTGGCACAAGATGTGCCTGGAGGGATAAGCGGCAGTGGGGTCATGCAGAGCCATGTAGGTGTGGCTTTGTTTATTTGCTTGTTTATTTGTTTTGTTTGGATTCTGGGACTTGAATTCAGGACCTTGTGCTTGCCAGGCAGGTGCTGTGCTGCTAAGCAATATCCTTGGCCAAGGAGTATTATAAATGAAAGAAGAGTTGTTATGCTTTGGAAGGGACGCCTCTGGCTGATGGGTGGGCAAGGCAGTGCAGGGACAGAACTGCATGCCGGGAGCTCTGTTAGGTGCTATTGCTGGGGTCCAGAGGTGGTTGGGACTCAGGCTTTGGCAGCAGATATAAGCTGAGATTGGAAGATGTATTTTTGCACCATAATGAGACGCTATTAGGCTACACTGAGAGATTAGGCAGGTGTATCAAGGAGGAGGGAGAGGGAGACTGTCTCCAAGGATTCTGATTTAAACAGTTGGAAAAAAGGAGCAGGTTGGAAGGGGAGACAGGATTCAGCCCGGCGTTTGCAAAGTCTGTGATGCCTTCTGTGAAGCGGGCAGACGGAGAGGGTGGAAGTCAGAGTGTGGCATGCAGAGTTGGCATTGGAGACACGAGCCTGGGACTAGGCTGCAAATAGAGGCACTGAAAGGCAGGGAGAGGATTAGACCACCCAGAGAGGATGGGCAGAGGCTAGAGCTCAGGTGCAGCTCGAGTGTGCTCCCCAAAGGTTCACAGGGTGTTGGCAGCTGAGTCCCCAAGAAGTGGTGGAGTTTTTGAGAGGGAAGTGGCTGGGTCACTGAGGGTGCAACCCTCAAGAGGGACTAAAGTAGCTCTTATGGGACGCTGGACAGTTCCTCTGAGAGTTGTTCTAAAAGGAGCAAGCCTGGCCCCTAAAACCCTCTGGCTTCTTATCCTACCACATGATCTCTTGTGCCTTCGCCGCTGCCACTGTGGTAGTTAGAGGCTTTCATCAGAGGTTATATAGATGGTACACCCAGGCTTGAGCTTTCAGTCTTCAAAACTGTTAACTACTAAACCTCTTTTCTTTTTTATAAAGTTTTGAGCCTTGGGCATTTTGTTATAGTAACAGAAAATGAATCAATGCAATAGAGAAAACAGTTCTCCCAAGGCTAGGAGAGGAGGAGCTGATAAAGGAGACTGAGAAGCAATAGGTTAAAAAGTCAACAGAAGAAACCATTTCAACAAAAGGACAGTATTAAAACTGTCCCGAAGGAAAAGGAAATGTGATGGATTAACTAATAGTTAATTGGTAACACCCAGCTGAACTGAACCAGTGCAGTGCTGCTTGTGGAGGGCCCACCTGAGAATTGTTGCCAACAACATAAAGAGAACTGGAGGGAAAGATGGTGTGCTGTTAAATCTGGAGAAGTTTGTCACACAGGTCTTCCTGATATGAACTCAGTTGTTCTCATCATCAGATGAGCTCAGGTCCTTGCTGTCCCTGAGGATGGCTATGGTTCTTGTCAGGGAAGCTCTGGTCCTACCTAGAGCATGGCTTCCTGGCTCCAGTGCAGATCCCTCCGCCTGCTGCCACAGGTCCTTCCTGCCACTGGTGCAGGCTTTCCAGCTTCCACCACTGACCTTTGGGCCTTCTTGGTGCAGATCATTGATACAGATTTGCATGAGACATTGTCATGAGCTCTAGGCCTCCAGTTGGATGTGTGGAGGTCGCTTCCATGGGCACCAGGTCTTCAGCTGGGCTCCTGCAGGACATTGCCAAGGGATCCAGGTCCTCAGCTGGATTCTTTAGGTATCTAGTGTGTGGACAGACCTTCTACACTCCTTTCCATTTGGCTCTTTGAGTGAATATAAAATAATCTTATACATTATGTGTTCTGTATTAAATCCATTCCCTTATAAACCCTGACTATAAGAAGAGAGGACTGAAAAGTGGCCATTGGATCTGGGAGCACCAAAGAGATATTACCAAGGGCTGCCACAGTGAAAGGCTTGGAACATGGGAGCAAATCGGCTAGAGTCAGGAAATAGATGTCCCCTCAGAGCCTCATGGGGTTATAGGTGGGGGAGGGCATTGGAGGTGGCTGGATGTAGGGTGCGTAATGCTAGGATCAAGGCTATGGGGCTGGGATTGATTCCTGGGATGATGCTAGGATTAAGGCTGTCCTACTGTGGATGTAGGTGATACCCACCTGTCTTAGTGACTCTTTTCTCGTTGCTGGGACAAATACCCGACACTCAAAATGAGGGAAGGAAAGGTTTACTTAGCTCACAGTTACTGGAGGTTTCAGTTCATATTCAGCTGGCTCCAAGGCAGAGTGGCACATGGCAGAGAACAACTTTTCATGGCAGCTGGTAAGAGCAAGAGCTCAGGGAGAGAGTTAGCAGCAGCTCAAGCAGCTAACTTCTCTTCCTATCTTACATTGAAAGTCAAATCACCTGCCCCAGGGGAGGGGCAGCACCCATTTCCACAATAATCAATTACAAATTCCAGAAGCAACCCCATGACTGCATGAGGCTTTGGGGGGACACCTATGCACAAACCATAGCACCACCCTAGCACTGAGTAATCTATATAGGACATAAGGGACAAAAAGAGTGTCACTGCTTGTCTCTTACTACTATCTACCTTTTCCCTTCTGCCTTCAACCTGCCATGAACTATTTCTCCTCCGTGATGCCCCTCTGCCATGCCACCCTACCTTGGAACCAGCAGATTACAGATTAAACCTCTATAAACTGTGTACCAAATACACCCTTAACTCTGGGTGTTGGGTGTTTTGTCTCAGCAATGAGAAAAAGAAACTAAGGCCCAACCCTACTATGAAACTTAGATGTGAATGAAGAGTGTAAGTCCAACTCTCTAGGAGGCTGACAGAGCATGACCACAGGTTTAAATCCAGCCTGAGAAACTTAGTAATTTAAAAAGGGCTGGGGATGCAGCTAAGTGGGAAAGGCCTTGGGTTTGATTCAAAGTACTGCGCTGGAAAGAGAGAGAGAGAGAGAGAGAGAGAGAGAGAGAGAGAGAGAGAGAGCGAGCGCGCGAGCAGGGAGATGGGCAGGAAGTATACAGAGTTGGAGAGAGAAACTGCTCTATTTTATTTTTTCATCAGAGTGCCATAAACAAACTAAGTACTGATGAGGCAACAATGAGAGTAGATGGGTCCAGACCACCAGGTGTGACCTTCTTTTCCCAATAGAAAAGATAAAGCCAAAGATGGGGAATGACCCATGTAGGGATGAAGGGAAGAGAGGGATGAAGAAAAGGCCCGTGCCTAACACTTCAAAGCACCCAGAAAAAAACCTTCAAAACAGAGAGAGAGGACTGGATTGCTCCACAGGGGAGGGGAGCCTGAGGAGCCATTTCTCTCTCCCTGGCAACACCGGGTACTGTGGAAAGTTCAACAATAGGAAGGGATTCTAAAAGAGATGTAATTGTCAGGCCCACTGTCCCATACCAAGTCCACTAGAATTCAAATGGAAAACACCAACTAAAGACATTTTCAATCATTCAAGGACTCATAAAATTTACACTCAGTCATCCCTGAAAAATGTACTAGAGAATGAATTCCAGGAGGTCAGAAAATGAATCCAAGACAAAAATGAGTGACACTGAAAACAGGGACAAACAAAGAAATGTGTGGGTGTGTGCACCATAACTAAATATAAATAAGGGATGGCTATTTAAAATATTTTAATAGATATGATGATTAAAAGTATTTATGAGATATAGGCAGGCTACTTTTGGGAGGCAGTTTAAAAGTAAAGTTACATAAACATGAAAGACAGGGGAAGAGAGGGTAGAGGAAGGGAATTCTACTAAGTTCTACTTGTTCAGCGGAGGAAAGAAATACTGCCTCTAGGTATCAACAGAAAAAAAGTTATTTAACAATATGATCATAAACCAGTGTGTTAGTCCATGTCTATACTCCCAGAACTCTAGGAGGCTGAGGCAGCAGAATAGCAAGTTCAAGCCCAGCCTAGATAACTTAGCAA
>PVKN010001798.1:0-47749 GCA_004027915.1 Capromys pilorides | reverse complement strand
TTTTGGTTGTTTCCAGGATTTGGCTATCACAAATTCTGCTGCTATGAACATAGGTGCACAGATATCACTATGATATGATGTTTTCAGTTCTTCTGGAAAAATTCCCTGTAGGGGGATAGCTGGATTAAATGGGATTTCTAGTTCTAGTTTTTTAAGGAGTCTCCACACTGCTTTCCATAATGGTTGCACCATTCTGCATTCCCACCAGCAGTGGAGAAGGGTTCCTTTTTCCCCACAGCCTTTCCAACACTTGTTGTTGGTTTATTTCTTCATAGTAGCCATTCTTTCTGGGGTGAGATAGTATCAAAGTGTTGTTTTGTTTTGCATTTCATGAATGGCTAGCAATGTGGAGCATTTCTTCATGTATTTATAGGCTTGTTGAATTTCTTTCTCTGAGAAGTGTGTGTTCATCTCAGATGCCCATTTCTGGATTGGATCTTTGAATTTTGGAACCCTAATGGTTTTTAGTTCTTTACAAATTCTAATAGAAGACCTTTGTCTGAATACTATTAGTTAAAATCTTTTCAAAATTTGTGGGTTGTCTTTTCACTCTGTTGGTAATTTCTTTTGACACGAAAAAACTTCTGAGCAAGAAGAGGTCCCAGTTGTTGATTCTTTCAAGTGTTAAATGTGCATTTTTGATTTTTGGCCATGAACTCTTTGCTTACCGCAATGTCTTCAATATTTCCTCTGATTTTCTCTTCTAGGAGATTTAGGGTTTCTCTTTTAATATTTAGATCTTTAATCCATTTTGATTTTAGTTTAGTGCATGGTGATAGGCCTGGGCCAAGTTTTAGTTTTCAACATTCCACCTTATTTTTGATCATGTTTCATAGTATGTGTGTGTGTGTGTGTGTATATATATATATATATATATATATATAAAAGAAAAGCAGGAAATGATCAGTTTGTGGACCCCAGAGTGGCCCAAATTTTGTGAAACTAAAATAACTGAAAAATAATGGGGGCTGAGGAGATAGCTCAGTGGTCTAAGTGCCTGCATGGCAAGCACAAGGACTAGAGTTCAATTCCTGGCACCACATGCTGTGCTGGCCCTGAAACTGGGCTGGGTGGTGCATGCTTATGATCCCAATGCTGGGGAGGCTGAGACAAGAGGATCACCATGAGTCTGAACTACATGGCAAGACCCTGTGACAAATAAATAAGTTTAAAAAAAAATAAACAGGGCTTGCCAGATAGGTCAGTGGAGTAAAGCACCTGCTTAAGCAGCTGCAGGGACGGGGTTTGATCGCTGGGTTGCCATGCCAGCCCCACCCCCAGGGCATGCTGAGATGGTGACTGAGACTGAGTGTTGTGGCACACCTATAATCCCAGTGCTTGGGAGGTTGAAAACAGGATCACTACAAGGCTGATCTATGTAGTGAGACCCTATAGACCTGGTATTAAATACATTGAAAAAAAGAAAAACAATGAGAGGGACAGTGGTGGACGCTGTGGCCCTAGGAAGCCGGAGAGTGGCACAGACAGGGCCGAGACTCCCACGCTTGTAGGCTCTGAGCTGCTATGTCTCCGCAGTTCTTGGCTTGGAACAGCCCACCTCTCACCGCCGAGTTCGTGGCGCTGCTCCCTGCTCTGGTGGATGCCGGCACTGCCGTGGAGATGCTGCACTCCCTGCTGGACCTGCCCTGCCTGACAGCTGCCCTGGACCTGCAGCTCAGGTTGGTGCTCACCTCATCCAGCACCTACTGTGTGGCCCGCAGAGCTGCCCCCAGCAGAGCCCACATCTGTGGTGTTCACTGCCCGCCAAGGTCATTCCCTGAACCTTGCACCTCTCACAGGTACTGCCCTGAGGTCCTTCCCTGGCCTCCAAGCACTGTGATGTTGCAGTGACGTCCTCCTGAGCAGTGGATGCCTTAGGGTTGGATGCCAGAAGCTGTATCCCAGTAGGGCTTGGGCCTCTGTCCCACCTCCAGGTCATCACAGATGCCATCTGAGAGGCCACTCTGGGACACCTCGATTCGGACCCCTGGCTGCCTGGAGGCCTTCCGGGACCCGCAGTTCCAGCCTCTCTTCCAGCACCTGCTGCGCACCAAGGCTAGCGGCTCCCCAAAGAGGTTAGGGCCCTGGGGCTGGAATCACAGGGGTGACAGTGAGCCAGGCTACTATCACCACTGTGGGACTTGCTACCCAGCCTATCCTGAGGCCCAGGTGTGCAGAACTGTCTGCACCCCAGGCCTGGGAGGAAGCTGTGGTCACATTGTTGGGTCTGGTGCATGAAGAGTGCCTGTGCGGTGCCTCTGCCCACCCACAGGCCTCAGATCCTGTGCAAAACTTTACAGAAGGAGAAGTGAGGACATCCAGGAAATCGGGGTGTGCGTATGGCATGTGACCCTGCACTGAGCATTTAGCCCACTCCTGCCTGTCCCCAGGGTTGCACTGAGTCCCTTGGGAGCATGTGGTCTGCAGTGCAAGTGAGCAATACCAGTGAGGGGAACACCAGTAGCCATAGTGCTATCTCCTCTCCTGTTGGCTGAGGAATCAGGGAGGGTAAGCAGGAGGACACTCGGTGGCTCTGTGTCCCTAGGCTGATGCCACTTTACCAGCTGCTGCAGCCCATGACCAGCTGTGCCCGGGTGGCCCAGTGTGCCCAGGCAGTGCCCACCCTGCTCCAGGCCTTCTTCTCCACTGCAACCCAGGTGAGCTGGCTGGCCAGGCATTTTGCTTGAGGGCCTCACACAGCCAGGGAGCCTGGCCCAAAGCAGAGAGCATGGCACTGCCCTTGACTTCTGCAGAAGGCCAGTCCTGTTGCATACTCTTATGTGTGGCTGCCCGAGACTCTAGGAGACAGGAAAGGGCCACAAACCACAGCCTTATCCTCGAGATGGGATAGAAGCTAGTGCCACATGTATCCTGGGTGCTCCACTTTCCTGTGGCCCTGTGGTTCCTGCCTGGCTGTACCTGGGAAGCCTCTCATGCCCCATGAGGCTACAGCTCAGCTTCCATGGGGCTAGAAGCATCTTTGGCCCAGTGACACTGCCCTGAGCTTGAAGAGCCACAAAGGGGAGCCATGGCACAGAAGTAGGGCTTTTTCACTCCAAGTGCCAGAGGAAATGGATGAGGTGTTGGATGAGGAGCTTTGTAGCCACTCACCCTCATGTCCCTAAGGGCTGCAGAAGATAGTGACATTTGGGGATAGGTGGACTGAAAGTCTGTCTCTTGCCCTTGTCCACAGGTTGCTGACGGAACCCTGACCAACCAGCTGGCGCTGGCTGTCCTGGAGAGAAGCAACACACTCTACCAGGTTTCGCAGTATGAGGCCTGCATGCACAGGTGCATGCTCACCACCTGCAGTCGACCAGGGTTCACCAGTGCCCGGCACAGGCCAGGACCTTCAGCATTTCCACCCTTCCAGCTGCCCCCAGCAGTCTCCCTCCATTCCCTAGTCAGCCTGGTGCCCAGTCTCAGCCCTCTCCTTAGTCTAGAATGCACTTTCACCCTCAGGGCTGCCTCAGCCTCCTTCTACACATGCTTGTCCTGTTCTGTCCTAAAAGCTTGATGCACACAGGCTCACCCTCACCCTACTTTCAACCTGGGACTGAGGATGGCACACATCAGCCTCATTCCCAGGGAGCCAGCACCCCTTCCAGGCTAGGACTTGAAAGGACAGGATGGGCGTTAGCCATCACCCTGTGCAGGCTTTTAGCCCAGTCCTCAGTCTCACGGGTGATGCTTAGTGAGCTCCACTCTTGACAGGGTGCTGAGCTCCTGGTTCCTGGTCCTGTGCAAGCAGAAGCCATGCCTGGTGCTGGAGCTGGCGAGGGAGCTCCTGGAGCTCGTGGGCAGTGTGAGCAGCATCCAGAGCAGAGCGGACATGTTTACCTGTGTGGTAAGCAGCACCAGCCCCTCCCTCCTGTCTCCCACTGGGCAGGGCCTGGGCACACTGAGCCTTTCTTCTGACCTAGGTCTGCGCTATTGGCGAGTACTTATCAGTGGCCTGTGACAGACGATGCACCGTGGAGCTGATCAACAAGTTCTTTGAGGCTCTGGAGGCCCTGCTGTTCGAGGTCACCCAGTCCCGCCCCTCGGCCACTATGCCTCTGTGTCCACCCCAGGTCATCACAGTGCTCATGACAACACTGACCAAGCTGGCTTCTCGGAGCCAGGACCTCATCCCCAGGTACCCAGTCAGGGCACTGGGAGAGGGGAAGCCCACTTTTCATGGGGAAGTTTCTGAAGTCTTCCCTGAGCCCAAGTCATGAGTTGGCCTCAGCAGCATGGGCCATGGGAGCAGGTTCGCCAGTGGGCAGTGGGTACTGAGCTGAAGCCAGGCTAGCTGGGTGCTTTGGGGGTCTGGGCCCCATCACACAGACACCTTTCCGCATGAGGGGTACTGTGAGCTGATGAGCTGAATCTCCCCCTACCAACCCCATCCCCAGGGTCTCTCTGTTCCTGTCAAAGATGAGGACCCTGGGCCAGAGCCCAACCACCAGCTCTGTGCACAGTGAGGAGGACATGGAAGCCATCCGCACACGGGCCACAGAGCTGCGGAACCTGCTTAAGATGCCCAGCGTGGCCCAGTTTGTGCTCTCACCAAGTGCAGAGGTGTGCCAGCCCCGCTACCACTGTGACACCAACACAGCCTTGCCCCTGGCCCTGCGCACAGTCACCCGGCTGGTGGAAAGGGAGGCTGGTCTTTTGCCAGGGTGACAGAACCGTGACCCACTGGACACTGACCAGGTTGATTCCAGCCAGGTGAAGGACCTGGGGCCTCGAGCCTTAGATACTGGGTCCAAGCCACTGACTTTGATGATCAGAGAAAAATTCAAAAGCAGTGGACTCCCCTGGGAGACGAGAGAGGGCTCAGTCTCTAGAGATGCCTCAGCCTGTCCTTCCAGCTTTCTGGGCTTTGTCTTCTAACCCTGCACCATGGAGCAGCTGATGGATAGCCTCGGCCTTTTCTCAGGCTGGGTGGAAGCTGATAAGCGTCCTGCTCTTCCTTGTTTCTGGACAGTTCTGGGGCAGGGAGAGACATAAAAATAAACCTTAAAAATGTCTGTGCATAGTCAGAACTCTTCTCTTTGCCTGCATCAGGAGGAGAGAGCCAGGGACTCCAGTGCACAGCAGCTCTAGGGATGGTCTGTCCTTCCCACTCCTTCACCAGTAGGGGGAGACACTGGGGCACCCTACCACTGAGTTACATCCACAGCCCTTTTTCTTTTTTGTCTGTCTGAGACAAGGTCTCCCTATGCAGTTCAGGCTGGCCTTGAACTCACTTTTGTAGCCCAAGCTGTTCTTGAACTCACACGGATCCTCCTGACTCAGCCTCCCAAGTGCTAGGATTACAGGCATGTGCCACCACACCCAGCTTACAGCCCAATTTTGAGACAGTATCTTGACAAATCACTTGACTGGGCTAGAAGTTTTGATCTGCCTCAGCCTCTCAGAGTGCTAGGATTATAGGAATGCTACTGTTTATTTTGAGACAGGTCAACAGAATTGCCCAAGTTGAACTCAGTCCTCTCCCAGCCTCCAGAATGGCTAGGAAGCCAGTGTTCCTGATGATGCAGAAATAACTCATCACTGGGTGGGAAAAGGCAAAGGGAGTCTCCTGAGTTACAACTGCATGTACTTCTCTTCCCCCTTTGTCTCAGTGTGGAGGTGGGGGAGAACAGGGCCAGGTCCTGGCAGGCAGGATGTAGCTGTGGCCTCTTCCTTTCCCAGGTCACTCGACTCTGCCCTCATCTGGCTGGAGGTGTGAACACCCTGGGCTGTCAGCTCACAGGTGTTGGTGGGCAGGTAGCACATGCTGCCGAACGTTCATCTCTCAGCAACAGTGTCTTAGATGTTCGTGAGAACGCTGACTCAGCACCACACAGAAACGGTGCTTAGTGTTTGAATCTCACAGCTTGCCCTTGAGATTTGCACTGATGGCCAAAAAGCAACGGCGGGTGGCACCAACGTGTGCCAGCGTCTGTCCCTTGCTCGCAGCTTACATCACCTGGTCTGTGCTTGCTGAAACGGTGGAGAGTATTGGCTCAAAATAACAGCCATGGCTTTCCAGAGCATGGGGCTTAACCTGGCCAGCACGGGTTTTGCTTTGAGAGCAAACACCAGTTTCATTTTAAATGGTTTAATTTTTCCTTTTATCTGTTTCTTTGCTTACCATATACTCTTTTAATATACATCAAATTTTATTTCTACTCATTTATATATTTAGTGTACCTGTGTAAGAATGATGGATAGCCAAAGGTAATATGTAAGTAATAAAAGCTCTAATTTTTAGTTTCATCAAGGACATTTCTAAAGTGAAAACAACATTTTGTTTCTTTTGTTACCAAGAGTGCATAGCAGTAATACAGTGTCTGCCATCTACTTTGGTGCCCCTGTCCTGACATGCACTAAGGTCTCTGTTTTTACTCACCATTAAGACACATGTAAGCATGGCAAAAAAGGAAAAAAAAGGGGGGTGTTTAACCTCATGAACCTCCTAAAATGGTTCTGGGAACTTCCAGGTCCCTTGGACCACACTTCAGTAAGAACCGCTGACTTAACTCGGTTGACTTTCACATCCACGAGGTCCACTTCCTTGGAGGAATTCTCGTGACCATGGTAAGGAGGCAAAGTGCCAAGCACACTGGGTCAGAGATGAACCCACAGTCCCAGGAAAACTCAGCTCGTCATCACTCAGTTTGGCAAGTTCACTTCCCAGACAGCTGTGCCATCTGGGGCATGAGGCAGAGAACGGAGGCAATGAAAACCGGGGAATACCAGTTTGTTACAGTAAAATTATCAAGAACCCACATTGGCCACGTATATGCCTATTTCCATATGTTCAGTAGAAAAAAGAAAGCTCATATTACCATATACTCTTATATCTCATACCTTTCACTGAAAGTAGAAATTAAAATTTTAAATAAAAGCCTGCCCAGGATGCCTGCCAAGACCAAGTAGACATGTCCTACTGCCTTTGTATAGCCTTACCGTGTAACTTAAAATCTAAGAGGACACTTGTGTAACTGATAGCTTTTCCTCCATTTATGTGTTTGGTACAGGGTCTCACTATGCAGTCAGACTTGTAATGATCCTCCTGTTTTCAGCCTCCCCAGCGCTGGGATTACAGGTGTGCGCCATCACACCTGGACTCGGTCACTGGTTTAGCACACCCACCAGGCCAGCGTGGCCTCGGACTGGAAACCAGGGACCAAATCCTGGTTCCTGTACTTGCTGAAGCACATACTTAGTCTACCAACCTATCCTGCCAACTCCTGATAGCTTAACTGATCACTTTGTGATGTAATCTGAATTGTTCGAACTCATGATGTCATCCAACCCTCCAATCATACGTGCCGAACCTGCTGTACCTCCCCACTTTCCCTTTAGGAGCCCTGATGCCCTGCTGGGCAGCACTCTGACTGTGGGAGAGATCCTAGTCTGAAGCTTACTGGTGTAAATAAACTGCCTCCTGCCTTGCTCATGCCATTTTCCCTACGTTTGGGCTATTTTCTGAAACACTGTGAGACATATTTTTCCTCCTTGAAGTACAACTTGTACACATCTCTTCCCTGTCTTCAATGCTAAATTATCTCATTTTTGCTTTTTGCTTATCTGAAAAAACTGCACTTATCCTTTCCTTAAAAGAGTGGACTTTTTTCCTGGCCCTCTGAAGACAACACCATTTGTTGGTCCCACCTCTGCTCTGCATGCTGGCATCCAGCCGAGGTATCTTTTCCAGAGCCCTGCTGTTCCCTGGCCTCTGCTCAGATCACCTGTCTGTGGATTCTGTACCTTCACCACAATGCACTTAAGTACGTACTGCACTTGACCGATCCTGGCTTCACTGAGGATTTGGGCCCTCTACCAGTTCTTAGCCATTCTCTCTTTGGTAATGCTCTTCCCCTACTTTCCCTGTCGCCTTCCAGAACTCCAGCTAATATAAGGTGCATCTTCAATTTTTATTTTCTTGTTTTCTGGCAAATGTTCAACTATCTCTTTTAGTTCATCATTTCTGCTGTCTAAAATACTTATCTTTTAGCTGATTGGGGGTGGTGGTACTGGGAGGTGAACCCACAGTCGGCACTGAGCCACATCCTTAGCCTCTTTTGGTTTTGAGATGGAGTCTGTGTTGCCCAAGCTGGCCAAGCTGTTGTAGTCCCCCTGCCTCAACCTCTCAAGTAGCCCTTCACCTGGAGAAGCATCACATGGGCATACCTGGTCATGGCTTCAGTGTGCTCCTGGCCCAGCTTGTCCCTTGCAAGTGTGCTGTTGCGGAGGCCAGGGTATGGCCAATCTGTGGAACCAATGAGGGCAGGAACACTCATGGCCACAGAGGTTGCCGCCACTGCAGTCCGTCCCACCTGCAGATGCCAGCTGTGGCATCACCAAGTGGGAACAAATGCCTTGGCTTTGAGGCTCAGTCCTACAGCTTCCTCCCAGCACACTACGGCACTGGCTGACTGCCACACACATCAGTCTCTCCCTGCTTTGCCTCCTCATCTGGAAACTTTCCTGAGTTACATGGGCTAAGTCCATGCACTCAAGGGGCCTGGCAAGTGACATATGAGCTCCACGTAATACCCTGGTTATTTGTCTACTTCCTGGCCCTCTGTCCAGCCCATTAGGAGCTCTCAAGTACTGGGGTCCCTCAGCATTTAACTAGGGTCCCGCATTGAGGTCTGCCTGCTAACTTAGGATGGTTAAGACTTTTCCTCTACACACTGTCCCCAAAGCAGAGGAGTACAGGATGGGGACCAGCCACCTGCCACCCTTAGTGCACCCTCTCTGATCTTAGACCCTCATTTCAGTTTTGGGCTCCAAAGATTCTTTTTCTTTTCGGGCCAACCATGCATTTTAAATGAATTTTTTAAAATATACTTCAGCTATCATCGTAAGCAGCTGGTTGGAAGCCACTGGTTCAAACCAAGTGAGAGGCCAATGCTGCACTGGAAAGGGGCCTGGAGCAGATGTGCCGCACCCATGCAGTGCTCAGCAGGGGCAGCACAGAGCTGAGGAGGCTGCAGCTGGGACCCACTCGACACTGCTCCAGGGCGCTGGGCCCTCCACACTGTCCCCTTTTCCCATGATGTGTCCTCTGCAGCAACAGGCTGTGACCCCCACTGGTCCCTGTCCCCAGTAATTCTCTTCCTGTCTACGACACTGTTTTGTGCACAGCAAAGAAGACACAGAAGTCCCCTATGCCCGGGCCAAGGAGCTGCAGAACATGCTCAAGGTGCCCAGTGTGTCCAGTCTGTGGTCTGGCTGAGCACACAAGTGTGCCAGCCCCACTCTCCCCATGATGCCAGTGCAGCCCTGCCCCTTGGCCCGCACCATTAGGCTGGCAGGCGGAGGAGGCTGGTAGCCTGCCAGGATGAAGGGGCAGTGACAAGATGCATGGAAGCTACAGATTAAGTCCCTGGTATTAGAGCCAAGTGGCTGGCTTTGGTGATCAGAGAGAAAGGCGGGGCAGCTGGGCACAGGGTGGCTCGGTCCCTGACACAGCAGCTCAGCCAGTCCCCTTCCAGCCTTCCAGGGGCTCCAGACCTGTGCTCTCGGTACACACCATGCTGAGCCAGGCAACTAGAAGGTGAAGCTGCCTTGCTTGATGGCTCTGCCTTTCTGGCTGCAAGAGAGCTGTGGTCTTTGTCTTACCCCTGGGCAGGGAGGGGACAGAGCTACCTAGGGCTTCCACCATGCTGTCAAGGAGGGCTGTACAGGAGTACAGATACGCCAGGCTGCAAATGGCAGAGCCCACCACTGCCCCTAGAGGATAGGAAAGATAGTTTATTGAATCTATACTTCTCTGTTAAAGTCTTTACACATAAAAACTCTGTAAGAAACATCTCTTAGTGTCATGTGTCATATAAATAAAATATACAATGAGATGTACATTATGAACAGGCATATTCTAGTGAGGCCACCACACAGTAACTCACTGGGGCAATTAGAAACCAGATGATAGATAGCTTGAAAGGCTAGGGGGCACCTGGCAGACCAGGATGCTAGGGGTGGGGACTGAAGGATTTCCCGCTAGGGTGGGGGTGTGCGGTAGCAGATTTTCTTGGCTGTTTCTACATCAGACTTGGCAACCAAAAACTGCATCTTCTTGCCCCCATGTCGGATCAGGTCCACAGCTCTGAAACCAATCGAGAGAGGGTGATATGGAGGCCCTGAACCTCTATGCCCCAAGGCCAGGACAAATCAGACTACCTCCTATGTTCCCTCCTGCTCAGGGACTTTGTGGAACAAGGGGAGTCCTGCCCTCCTGAGAGTGCCCAGGAGGGGTGCAAGGCAGTGGTACCTCATGTAGCTGACACCCATCAGGCTGGTACCATTCGCCTCCAGGATTCGGTCTCCCAATGACAGCCGCCCATCAGCCGCTGCAGGGCTGCCTGGAAGCAGCGTCTGGATGTACAGCCCTGGGGCACCCAGAGCCGTGTGCTGGGGAGAAACAGAGAATGTTGACACCCAACAACCCCAGCGAGGACCTGCCGCCCCACCCCACCCTCCCACCCACACCAGCAGGCCCCAATCCCAGTGCAGGTTTTATTCAGTGTAAGTATCACATGTTGCACAAGAACTAGGCCCAGCACTGCCCCAATGGCTGGAACAGATCTTGAAGGTCAGGCAAGCATGCAAGGCAGCTATAGGACCAGAAGAGCTCTCCATAGGCATGGCCTCTTCCACGTTCCTCCCTTGGCCAGGCCATGGCTACCTGGCTGCATACACTGTGACCAGGCTGGCCAGGAAGGACAGTGGCAGCCCATGGCTTTGGAGTAGACAGGGGAAGCATGGGTCACTCACCATGCCATCAATGAGGCCCATGCCCAGCCCCAAGGGGCCTCTCTCCAGCTCCACAGAGAAGACATAGCAGAAGTCCTCAGTGCTGGAGCTGCCACTTGAGGGGTCCAGGGGAGATTCATCCACAGGGGCCACTGTGTCTCCTGAGTGGGCAAGGAGGGGTGCAGGAACATGAGGGGGCCACAGAGCTAGAGACCAGTGCCCACCCAGGAAGTCAGGGCACAGGACAGCAGAATGTGGACAGCGGCCAGGGCTCAACTGGGCCCGCCTGTTTGCCACATACAACATGTCTGCAAGGGGGACCTCATCCTGACAGCTGTGCCAGGATAGTGGCCCTTCTGTGCTCCTGTGGGGTCCAGCAGAGCCACCCTGGTCTCTACTTCTGTCTCTTATTCTTCCACCCTCCACACCCTCCCTACAGCCCCAAGTTTGCCCTTGCTGAGAGTCCCACGCTGACCACACCCCTGCACGGCCCCATGCCCAACCTTCTCTTTCCGAGGCACTTATGCCCACCATGGCCCTGGTCAGGGCAAAGCCAGGGCCTGGTCTGGAGCACACCTTACAGGTAGCTATCCCAGCCAGGCTCCAGCAGGGGACCCCAGCACTCAGGGATCCCCAAGCTTAGCCTGAACATGAAGGACCCAGTGCTGAGCTCTTCCCTGGGCCTGGCTATGGACACACAGGGACACACCTGCACAAAGGTATATGGCACATGCTTAGGCCTACATGGGGTTACCCTTTGCCCACCTCCTTTTGGAAGCTATTCTAGCCTCCCAGCACATATCTTCCGGTCAAAGCCTGTCATCTATGAGACCCACTTGTACTTGCTGCAGAGCCCAAATCTTGGTCACCTTTACCCAGGAGCAGGAACTCCCTTACCTCTCCCTCTGTCCCTACACTGCGGGAGGCTGCAGACACCTAGGACCCCAAGATAGGAACACCCCAAAGCAAAGGGCAGGGTCTGAGGGGTGGGGCATGCACAGGGCTGGGCCTCACCTAGAGCTGCACCCAAAGGGCCCAGCCCATTCCTTTGCCCTTCAGGAAGCATTTTCCCACCAGGCTCAGGCCAGCAAGGGCCCCCAGGCTTGAGGCCCAGTGGGGTTCCCGGAGGTGTGAGAAGGCAAGAGGAGTCAGTGTGCAGGAGGCCAGCCTGGGAGTTCCTGTGGCCCCCTCGACCAGGCTGCCGTCCCCCTGGGAGCTCCTGTGCCCCAGAAGCCCCAGCACCAGGAGCAGAGTGTGCAGGGGCAGCTTCAATGACTCCTCCGCTGGTGTCCTTGGCAGCCAGGGAGCAGCCCTGGCCCTCCAGGTGCCCCTCAGGGATGGTGTGATACAGGCCCTGGGTGGAGAAAAGCAAAGGGTCAGGGTGTGAGGGGCAGGCCAGGTGGTCATGGTGCCCATCAGGAAGAGACGGTCCCAGGGCCACCAGTCAAAGGACGTGCTAGCTGCACCATGAAGTGTCAGAGAACCCAGGGGGTGTCCCCATCTGCAGTGCTGGGCTGAGGTCACTTATGCTGGCTGTCTCTAGGGCCCAGCAGCCCTGTGCCTGTGTTCATCCTAATGCCATGTGACAACTGTGGGACCAGGTCCCTCCCCCAGCCTCCTGGGCCCTACCTCAAGACTGGCCAGCTGGGTGGGCCCACGGCCAGGACTAGCTGGGCCACACAGGCTCCACAGGAAATGTCGGATGTAGAGCAGGTGCTGGTAGACACTGTCATCTGGGCAGTCAGCCTCCAGGTCCACTTGGAAGCCCTCACTGGGCAGGACGATGGGCGGGGGCTTCTCATAGGACTCTAGGATGTGCTCTGCAGTGGCACAAGTGAGGGTGCAGTGACTAGCCTGCTCCTCACCCGCTCCTCCACCTGGTGCATGGGAGCTGGACCAACAGGCTGAGCTCCAGGCCTCACCTACCCAGGGGAGATGGTGTCCTGCCAGGGTGACCAACCCCAACCTGCTCTCATCCTTTCTCCATCCTTAACGACCACCTAGAGGTGTCCAAGTGCCCCAGGATTGGGACCAGGTCTGCCATGGGGACTCTCAGCCCCTCTCATGGAACTGCAGTGCAGCTCACCAAAGTGAGTCCATATCTACACAGGGGCTGGGATCACAAGGCTGGGTGTAGTCTGGGCTGTCCACTACAGCACCATGGCTTTGCTCAGACTCAGGGGCCCCTGAGGGGCCATCTCCAGTGAGCTCCCAGTGTGGAGCAGGATGTGTGCAGGCCTCAGATGCAAACCAACCAATGGGAGGAGCATCTCCCAGTCCCTTTGCTGTGTTACATATTGAAATATGTACACTGCTCGTGGAGGTGTATAATCTGTAAATAAAGATGTCCATGTACCTGCATGCGACTGTGCAGAGCCCCCAGCCCAAGGCTCCATGAGGGGAAGGGAGACCTCAAACCTGAGCTAGGGAGGCAGCTGGGGCACAGACTCATGCGGAAGGGTAGGCTCCAGTGCTGGACGCCCACACTCCCAACCTAGAGGGGCAGGTACCAGGGGCAGTGGGGCCAACCTCACCCTGGGAACAATGGTCCCACCCGATTCCCAGCCCCAACCCCTGCCTCTGGCTGCCTCACCTGACTGGAAGGCATCTGGACAGTCCTGGGCTCCGGGCTCCCACGCACTCATGGGGCCCATGGCTGAGGCCAGCTGGTACTGGGTCAGCAGCCGATGCAGCTGTGCTGGGCTCAGGGCAGGGAATGTGGCCCGCAGGGTGGCCCAGCTCATCTGGAAGCAAGGAGGAGCTCAGGGTCAGGCCTCCAGGTGCATAGCACAGCCCCAATCCCAGGGAGGGTCACAGCACAGGGCAGGGCTCCCCAGGAACATACAACCCAGGATTTGCATGCCACCACGGGGCTGTGTGGGGCAGCAATGGGCACTCAGGACGGCACCAATCACTACCTCAGTGCCAGCCAGGAACCACCTCACATGGCTCCAAGTCCAGATCAGGATTACTGGCAAGTTGGGAGGAATGAAATTAGATCCCTAACTCACACCACATAAAAGAAATCAAAGGGTGCTAGAGACACATGTGAAAGGCAGAACGAAATCATTCAGGTCTGAAGTGGGACTGGCTGTCAACTGTAAGCTCAGAGTAGAGAAGGTCTGCTGCTTGTTCTCTGTAGTACTGGTGACTGAACCCAGCTTCACATTGAGCCTTATTTCCAACTTTGTCTCTTTTTTTCAAACAGGGTCTTGCTATGTTGACCAGGCTAGACTGTAATTCCTGATCCTCTTGCCCCAGCTTCCCAGAATTCTGGACTTACAGGCCTGCACCACGCACCTGGCTGGGAGGAGAGCTTTTTTATGACAGAAAAAAATGTAAGTCCTTGGGAAGTGATACACTCCCCTGACAAAACCAAGCCTAGCACAGCAGTGGCCCGTGGGCCTTGAGCATGGCCACTGAAAAACCCTTTCTCACCTCCAGCTGGGCTCCTCTTTTCCTTTCAGGGCCCATTCCTCCTACTGTTTGCATGAAGTCCTCCAGCTTCACAAGGCCACGGCAGGGTGCTGGCACCCATGTGCTGGAACACAGTCCACCCTATCCTGGTGGATGAGCAGTAGTGGGAACCAGCAACTCCGGGGGCAGTTCCTTGGCCTGCATACTACGCGACTCAAGTGGCTTCTCTCTGGGTTGTCTCACTCTCATCCTGCTCTGGAAGTTACCGTGACATTCTCTGGGTCAAGTTCTAGATGTGGGATGATCCTTGCAAGCTTCCTCGCTCCCTGCAGCTCCACAAGGGCATATTCCCACTGAGACCTCTAGCCCTCAACCTCATGTCAGTTCAGAGATCTTAGGGGAAGGTCCTTTTGATGCTGTGAATTCTGAGAATAATGTTGGCACCAGAGAGAGACACGGCAGGGCAGACCCCACGTTGTCTCCCTCAGTACCCCACATGTGCCCTCTCTGGCCTTCCTGTTCCACTCTACATTTCCTAGGCTTTACCTTCTCACTGTGCCTTTGGGCTTTCTCTTCTTCCTTCATAGTTTAAATTTCCAACAATCTCCATTGTTTTCTTATAGACTCAGCATTATTTATGAATACTTTATTATGAGGATACATTTGTAATATTTTTCTCCCTGAATATTGTTTCAGGGGGCACTCAACTGAGACCAGAAGCCATAGAGCCCTCAAGATAAGAACAGTGTTTATTTTAGTCTAGACAGGGTCTCACCGTGTTGCCCAGCAGGCTGAGCTGAAACTTGAAGTCCTCCTGCCTCAGCTTTCAGAGCAGCTGGGATTACATGTGTGTCCTACCAAGACTCTTAAACTACAGAAGAGTTTCTAAAGACTCAATTTCTTAGTGCATAGGACTACTCTGATCTTTATTTCCTCTTGTATTAGTTTTCATTGGTATTTCCTTATTTGCCTATGTTATCTAAATTCTCACACATATCAGCATAAACTGGTGACAACAGTGACAATAACCCCTTCCTACTGATTTTTAATGTAGGCTCTGAATGGTGTCCTCTTTTGCATTAGCAGCTTGTGTTTTCTCCTGTTTCTCTGTTAAAGACCCAACTCTTGGGTCTACTGCTTTCCTCTCCCACAAGCCTGCTGTGTCACTCACCTGCTGCCCTTGTCTGGCATGCTCTCCCTTCTGCTTTCTTGCTTCCCAATAAGATGTCCTCACTTTGTTTTCCACTGAGCACTGCTTTAACTTTGGCCCCCAGGTTCTGACATCCAGGGCCCCGGACCACCCTGACACAGGTGGGGCAAGCACATCAGGCCTGGCCAGTGGTACACTAGGCTCAGTTCTGACAGGGAGCTGGTGATCATGCCTAGAAGGCTCTTGCACGCAAATCCTAACCTCTGCATGGCAATGCTAATCTACAGGGTCACAAGGCTGCCTGCTGGTGGGTGGCTGCCAAGGACTGCATGAGGTAACAAAGCATGGCCACTGACAGGACACACAGGCGAGATGTTGCACGTCCAGGTCCTCAGGCAGCAGTGCTCATGCTGCGATAGGCCTGCCGCACCAGTCTGCTCAGGCATGGTGCTGCGCTGCATACTCAGTCCAGCTCAGAGTGGGCATCATCATGAGCAGCCCTGTGGGTGCCCACTAGCAGCCTGAAGCTCGTTCAGTGCTTTCCAGGCACAAAAACCATATTCTGTTAGACTTAATTCGTTATCTATGATGATGTCTTTTTGGGGACAGTGGTCAGTGAGTGGAGAGCAAGATGTATATTAACATCCTATTGCTGGAACAGTAGCCCACGAACCTGGGGTTAGAGCCTCGAGTGTGTAACTCATGGGCCTGGGGCTCCCTGGGTGGAAATCAAGCTGTCTGAAGCAGAGTCTCTTTGAGCTCGGTGGGAGGGTCCACTGCCTGCCCTTCTGGTCCATTTCTAGGGCTGAATTCACATTTCTGTGCTGGTTGCCAGCCAGGCCCCTGGGTTCCCAGTCCCTCCTTCTCCAGAGCCAGCCACTGGGGACTGGTCTGTCTATTCCAGCCCTCCATCTCTGGCCCACTCTGTGGATCTCTCTGATCAGCATAGGCCCATTCATGGAGTTCCCACTGCCATGTACAGTGACAGTCACAAACACCAGGGACTGGATATAGACACTTTTAGGGCCATCGTCCTGCCTACTGCAAGTGGAGACAACCTGGCAAGCTTTCAAGGGAACAACTGAGTTTTCTGGGTGTGGAAGCAAGACTCCCAGCCACCCTTGACCCACTCTGTAAGTTCAGGGCATCATGTGACCCCACCCCTCTCCATTCTCTGTGACATCCCCACCTGGACAAGCTGGGCGCTGGGGGTGGCCAGCAGGTGCAGGGTGCAGGACAGCTTTCGGAAGAAGCGCTCTCCAGCTACCCCCAGGCCGGCGCTCCTCGCCCATTCCAGGAGCTGCTGTAGGCGGGTGCAGGCCTGGACACCTCTGGGCCAATGGAAGCAACTCAGGGACGGGCCTGGGGAGGGGAAGGGGACAGGGAGGGTAACACCCAGCGCCCTGCACAGGAACCCAGAACTGGACTTCCCAGAGCCTGCTCTCGCCTCCTGGGCCACCAAGGACAACACATCTCAAGCACACCTAAGACACTGTCTCACTTCCTAAGCCATCTGGGGTAGGGGGTGATGGAGGCAGCACACAGGACAGGAGGGACTGTGACCACTATGGGCTCCAATGCTACTGTGCCTGTGTCGGCAACTCATGTGTGCTGGTGCTTATCCTGAGTGGACCTCTCTGTGCCCCTGGCAGTGGCCCTGACTGGAAACGACCTGAGCTCCAAGCCCAGCAGGTACAGGGGACACCAGCTCAGCAAGGCAGAGCCTATGGGCAGTGCCTTACAGCAGCACAGACTTGGTCCCCTCCAGTCACAGGTCCTACCCTAGCCTCAGCCTGTTGCCTGCCAAAACCTTCACACCCAGCCCCAGACAAGGCAGGTCCTCAGGAGCTGAGCTGGGCACCTCCAATAGGTGGTGCCCATGTGGCCACACTCACCCCTGTCCAGGAGCTGGTTGAGCAGCAGTGTGCCTGAGAAGAAGAAGAGGTAGGCAAGCATCTGGGAGGCCACCTCCGGGTGCACCCGAAGCTGCTGCAAGAGATCTAAGGTGGCCTGGTACACAGCCACAACACGGCGCAGCTCTTCAGGTAGCGCAGGGGCCCCATGCCAGCTCTCCCGGCGCTCTGTCTGAAATGGGGGGCACTCCAGGAGGGCAGGGAGGCAGACGTACAAGCACTGTGGGACAGACAAATTCCCAACAATATTTCAGGGGTGCTGGGACCAGGCTGAAGGTCCCAAGCCTAAGCTCCAGCCCTGCCTTGGCAGGAAAGCCTGTGGACAGGCCCTGAGGGAGCTGTCTTCCACGAGGGAGCCCAAGTGGGCACGTAGGGCTCAGGAGGGCTGGCTCAGCCTTCACACAACATATGTGCCTGCCAGGAGCAGTGCATAAAAGTGGTGCTGGTGGGATGGCTCCCAATAAGAGGGCTAGGACACACTCTATGGAAACCAAGAAAGAGGCACTCCATGTTCCCAAAGCATGCACTGGCTCAGGACACAGCCAGTACCACCAGCACCACTGTTGAGGTGGCAGTGGTGCCACATCCTAGATGCCCCACCCAGGACTTCTCCAAAGGGAAGAGATCAGATGACACCCAGGTTTCTACCAGGTGAGAAGAGTGACCCGGGGGAGGGTGGCATGAAGGAGCACACCAGGTCCCTGGAAGAGCCCACCACACCTTGGAGAGATAGTACACGCACTGCTGGAAGGCGTAGAGCACCACCTCCTCAAGCACTGCCATGGCCTCTTCACTGGCCGTCAGTGTGCAGGAGAACAGCGACTCCTTGGAACCTGCAGGGGGATGGTCGCTGAGTGTCACAAGGCTTCATGGTTACAGACTGTCACAAGAGCAGAGACCCAACCCAGCACTTCCCAGCACCCTCATAGCACTCAACGCACTCACACATGGGCTTGGGTATGTGATGAGCCAGTCTCAGAACACACAGCACTCACCACCCTGCCCAGGAACAGCAAGGCTGGGCAGGGAGGGGGCACTCTGACACACATCAGATGTTTCCCTGCCCACTCTGCCTACAGATCAGAAGCCCACATGCTCTGTGTTTCCCCCACAGGCTCCAGGTGTATTATTCCCCTAGGAGCTCCACACGCATTTCCTTCAACTGCTACACCTGCCCCAGCAAACCCTATCCCTAGTCCACAGGACCCCTGTCAGTGGGGACACAGGTGAAGCACTCCAAGCAGCAGCCCTTCAGAAGGCTGTCACCTCAATGGAGCCAGAGCACTCTTTCAACAAGGATGAAATCCTGGGAGGGCTTACACCCTCACCTTTAGGGCAAGGCTCACTGGAGGCAAGCGCCTGACCGTAGCTGCCCACGGACTACAGGTTACCTGAGCATTACAGCTATGTGTTTCACCAGGGACAGAAGAGATTTGGCAGGAAGCAGGCAGAAGGGCCACAGGGGCGGAGAAGCCTTGGAGTAGGTCCCCCAGACACCACAAGGGGCTGCATGCCCCAGGCAACCACCTGAGCTGCCTCTCCTGTGGGGAGCTCTGCAAGGATCGCGAGCCCTGGGAGTGAGTGCCCCCACTCACTGCAGGTCCAGGTGCTGAGCCATGGGCACAGATGGCGCGGGGGATCCTGACTGAGTGCCATGTGTGCGTATCCCTGAGACTGGCATAGTGGGGCCCCTTAACAGCTCAGATACAAAATCAAGATGACAGAGGTGGTTGTGCCACCTCTTGGGACATGACATGCCCAATGGCGGGTTTGTCCTACAGTCATTTCCCACAAAGTTCAGCAGGCTGACTGGTAGCCTCTGACCCCTTTCTGGTCATCAGATTGGTGTGACTTCTCCTGAGTTAGATCTTGGATTGTGAGGCTCCTGGGTCCAGCTAGAGCACAGCCCCCAGAGCTCAGTGTCCCAGGCCTGGCATAAAAAACAACTTCCTCCCTGAGACAGAAGTGACAGTCTCACAATCCTCACAGCAGGGAGAGGGTCCGTGGGCCAGATCAGGACCCTGAGCAATGGCCTAGGTTGCCATATAGAGGGACCTCTTGAGCTGTGCAGGTGGGTGAAGCAGCTCCAGAGCCAACGGTTGCTGGGAGCCAGAACAGAAAGAACCTCCCTGTCTATAGCACCCACACCCACACCCATCATACACATAAGGAGGGAAGCAAAGCCTGCCCTCCAGGATGCATCCCTCCTCCCTGCACAGTCGGGAACAGAACTAGGCCTTAGGGAGAAGGAAGCAGGAGCTGACTGGGGCAGGGAGCGAGGGCGGCTGGACACCAGAACTCTGAGCACAGTCAGAGGAGGTGTCCTTGCTCTGGAGACCTAAGCTGGGCAGAGATGATCCCTCTTTCTGGCAGTCAAACTGGCTGCTCTTCATGTGTACCTGAAGGAACAAGGAACAGGCCATGGACTGGAATGCCACAGGGATACACACAGAACCATGCCGGAGGGCAAGCTTTCCTCCACATACCCACAGGTCAGGGTTCTGAGGCCCTAGGAACCCCCGGCAAGGCCCACTGCCTCCACAGTTAGCTAGAGGGCAAGCAAACCTCCCCTACCCACCCCCATGACCAGAGCCTGGCATTCCTACCCGCCCCTGTGCCCCACCCATGTGGCCTGTGAAGGATGCCCAGCCCATCTGGTCACACCATTCTGAAGCTGAGCAGAAGCCTGTCCTGAAGATGGTACCACAGACGTGCAACCCTCTGGTCACCAGTCAAGAGCCCTCCTCTCAGGACATTTGCCCACAAGGCACCACAGGGTGCCTCAGGGCCCAGAACCTCTGGGTGCAGCCTGCTGGGACCCCAGGCTCTCTTTCTGATGGAGCCCACAGCCAGGGATATCTCACAGCCCCAGTGCCTCCCACCTGAGAGACAGGCCTGGGCCCCTCAGAAATGGGGCCACTAGGCCACATCTGCTTAGCCTCACACAGTAACCAGGCCAGATTGAGCAGCCAAGAGCCCTGCAGATGGAAGGGCAGTAAGCAACCGTTTCCTCCATAGCTGTGTGGGACAATGCCAGGGCCACCCATTGGAGGCTCTGTCCTGGGACCCAGAGCACTGGCTTTACTGAAAGTTCTAACTCTGGCCAGAAATCCAAGTCATCTCCAGTTTCCCTCTGCTGTCAGGTGACCACCACCAGCTGCAGTCTGCCTGTGCCCATGGCCTGGCCCCACTGCATCCCACAGAGCTGCCTTCCCAGGTGTTCACAGAACACTTTCCAGTGTTTGCTAAATCCTATGTGCACATCTCCCACATGTTAATCTCCGAGTATGACTCAATTTACAATTCTCCAATCCTTTCCAAAGCCATGGCATTCCCTGAGTGTGGTTTGGTTTATGATGTATCTGCTCATTTTGCCCTGGCCAAGGGTCCTGTATGTCCCCAGCCTGTGATAAACAGAACTGAGCAGGCTCCAGTTGAGGTGTCTTCATGGCAGGGCACTGATGTGCTGGGCACAGAGATGCCAGGTGAGTCCATATGCCAGAGCTGGTCTCACCGGCTGTCCTCTGACTGGTGCCCACATGGGGCCTGTCACCAAGGAAGCCCCATGGAAGCCCACCCTCTGCCACAGCTGGTGAAGTATGCCCGAGAACTGCACCTTTCCAGGGAGTACCAGTCAGGCTTGTACCTGTGACATCCAGCTCCTCTTCCATGCTCTGCATGTAGAGCGGGCATTTCTGCTGGATAAAGTACAGGAGCTCGATGGAGTTAGACATCCAGAAAAGAATGTGCTGCAGATCTGGCACTAGGTCAGCCATGGTGAAGCTGGCCCAGGAGATGGGTTCTTGGCTACCAAGACAGAAAGACTCAGTTATGCTTGGCCCCATGACCTGGGGGCTCACTCTGGAGCTCTGCCCTGCGAGAAAGTTCGTTTCCATGGAATATGGAAAAAAAACAATTACTGTCACCAGCCACACTAGGCTGAAAGTTAGGAATTACGCACACAGCCACTTGGCATCTACCCACAAGATCAGATGTTCCAACATGCCCAGCAGGAAGGACAGCCAGTCACCACAGCCACCAGGAATGGATTCTGGTAAATAAACCGCTTCCGTAGCTTCTCTTTTGAAATTAAATAAAGTAGCAGCAGATGCGAAGGAGAGCGTGTGTGGGCATGCACATGCATGCGTGAATATGGAAAGTGAGTAAGGCCCGTGGCTTTTCTCCCCAAAACATGAGTTCAAATGGGTTAAGAAGCTTCTGTGTGTTACTTAGGTGAACCAGAGGAAACTCACACTAATAGAAGTGAGAGGTGCATAAATATTAGTGAAATCATCCTATATCAGAGCAGAATCAGGAGAAGGTTGTGAAGTTGATGAATCAAGAGGCAGCAATCAAAGCTTTTTTTTTTTTTTTTGAAGTTTCAGAGGTGATCATCAGAAAGCCCAGCATGGGCACTATTAGCCAAAGAGACTGCAGGAGTTGGGAACACCGCCTTCCCACAACAAACCCGCCTGCAACTTGGATCTTTATCAGCAGGGGGCACTGTTACTCCATTTAACAAAACCAACAGCTCCCACTTAGAGTGCTACAGATGCCAAGCACCTACTGCCCCAAGCAGCTCAGATCTTCCTGCCCAGCCTGGGTGGGGCTCCTTCCCACCAGGGCTCCTTTTGCAGGGGACATCAATGCATTGGGGCTTCCGCCTCCCTCGACTGGCAGCCCCAAATCTATCACCACTACCATCTCTCCTGTGTCAGTGCCAGCCCCAGGGTATGGGTATCAATCACCTTCTGAGTGACTAAGAACCTCCAGAGATTGTCCTGAATGGGGCCCAGGACATCTGCACAATGGAGGTGGTAACTCCTCAATTTAAAACAGCAACATATACCTCTGTCACTATCCCTCATCTGGCCAACACCCCTAGACAGGCTTGGAGGGCCACCCAGGGGTCCCAGCAGCACACATGCCCCATCTGCCCCAGTTACATCCACTGAGCATCCTAAGCAGATGCGTGCCTCGAGCAAGGAGTTGGCTGTTACCCCAGATTAGACACAGACTGGCCCTGGGCAAGAAGGGCACCCTGCCACCTGCTACAAGGCTGGCCCACGACCCTTCTGACTCTGTCCCATTCTAGGGCTTTCTAAGGGGTAGGCAAGGGGCTGTTCAGCTGCCTGTGCCCACAGGGGGAAGGCTCTGAATCAGCAGGACAGCATGGACACTCAGGCCAGGGTCCGAGAGCAGCATGTCACTAGGACCATACGGGCTGGTTTGTAAGCGATCAGAGAAGGGCCAGAGTTTTGACTTTCTCCCTCTGTCCCAGATTCTCCTGGGACCAGAGGTGTCGCCTGTCCATTCTGACGTAATGTCGCTTTTGTCCAAAAACAATGCTGACCTTCTCTGTCCTGGTCCCCAGCAGGGAGAAGCCAGCTTAAGGTTGTCTTTTCTGCAGCTACGTGGGCCGCAGAGACCGAGGCTGCCTTGCTCTTTCCAAGTCTCGAGTGCAAAGCATGTATGCAGTAGGCATGGAGCTGTGTGTCGTCAGGAAAGGATTAAATTGGCTCTTCAGAGCCAACTCCATTTACTTTCTAATATTTATCACCCTTCTCAATTTCATCCTGAACTCAAAGGCATACAGAGGCTTCAACTGGAAAACAACCACCAGGCACTGCCACCTGGAGCTCAGTGTTAAGCCAGTGGGGTCGGCATCCAGCACATGACAGCTGCCAGCCAGCCACACACCAGGGGCTCCTGGGTAGACACCAGGAAAACCATCCCACCCCACGCAGGCCCATCAGGAGCAAGGGGCAAAGCAGGCCTGGAGGGAAAGGAGCCCACAAAGGCACAAAGCTGGTCTGCTGAAACTGAGCAGGAGAGTGGGAGAGGGAAAAAGGGAGGGAGGGCAAGGTTACCAGGGCAGCAAGATGTCAGCAGGGCCTGGGTTCTGAGGGTGGCAGGAGTGGAGTTTTCTACAACAGCATCTGTGTGTCACTTGTATCTTTACAGCAAGCACAGGGTCCTGCCATGTTCTTATCGGAGGACCACATGGGGAACAGGGAAGTGTGGAGGTGCTCACCTGCAGGGGAGGCAGGCTGAATGGGGCAAAGGCAGAGGGACAAAGTAAACAAGGGCCTCCTGGGTATAGGGAAAGAGGGCAGAGAGGAGAAAGAAGCCAGGCAGAGCTTGGAAAGGAGAGACACTGGGAAAGGATGAGGACAGAAGACAGACAGGAGCAGCTCAAGGACACCAGACAGAGGAGGACAATGTCCCTACACCTAGTGGCCTACCAGGACATGACCAAGAAGAATAGATATTTCTGGGTCCTCACTCAAGACTCTAGGTGGCAGGGTTAATGGACAGTGGGTGGAGGGCACCAGGCTGCAGTTTGGGGACAAGACACACAGAGAACAGAGGCAGCAATGCAACACGAGGCCCAGAATGGATGTGACAGTGAGCAGTGGGCAACAGGGCCTCTCAAGACAGCAAGTGTTGCTTTCTCCTTCCTGAAGCAGAAGAGGCAGCTATCTACAAGGGAAAGGGAACACGCCTGCTAGGCAGACTGGGTGGACACAACCCACACCACATAGAGCCTGCACCCATCACGTGGAGCACTCTCACTGGGACTCCAGGCCTGAAGCCCCCGTGAGCCTACTGGTCTTCAGGACTCCTATCCTATGTGCAGGCTACCGCCTGATTGTAGCCGCCATGTGGTACCCAGCAAGCCCACTGTGTAATCTTCCTGAATTCAAGAATATTCTGAAGCCCAACACATCCAGTCCACAGGCTTAGGATGAAGGATTATAAGCTTTTATGTGTACACACAGGAATTCTTTATTACACACATGGAGCATGACAGTGCACACCAGTAATTCCAGCCCTACAGCAATTTAGCCAGACTCTGCTTTAAAATTAATGAAAAATGTAAAAATCTGGGCTAAAGCTCAGTGCAGAGGCCATGGATTCAATCCCCGATGTTAACCAAAATATTTTTGAATATTTGCCACCTTTCTAAAATACTGAACATAAACTGGTGGTTGCCACTGGGGACCGGGACAGGGAGAGCAACCTGAGGCCCAAAGGAGGCAGGAGGACAATATGTGGGGCAACAGGAAGACAGCTCACAAAGGACGGCTGGCCCTCAAGCTTCAAGCTGACTCTGAACTCCCAGGCTGGAAACACCTGAACCAAGTACCACAAACAGTCTCTGGCCTCCAGCTGAAGGCTCTGTGCTCTGGGAAGGGAGACAGGGGCATCTGCAAGGTGACAACACAATGTGTGGCCTTGAATGAGTTGGGTCCACCTGGACCCAAGGTGCCATGAAGCCCAGGGCCTTCACCCATGGGTCCTTCCAGGACACAGGGTCTCCTGCTTACCCACTGGATGGGCAGGAGAGAGACAATCAAAGCCACCTGCAGGCACACTGAACTCTGGTCTGCTGGCCACAGGGAGCCACGCAGCCAGGGAGGGTGAGGAGCAGGCCCCAGAAGCCAGGCCCAAGCTCAGAACGGCAGGACAGCAGTCAAAAGACTCCCATACCCACCCAGTACATGGCTGGTCAGTGCAGAGAGCCACACATGTGGCAACCACCCCATGGGGGTGAACAGACATAACACAGGACTGCCACCCTGAACACTGCAGCCATGAAGAGACAGAAGACAGGAGGCCACTAGGCCACTGTAGTTCAACTTTCTCTTAGTTCATTGAAAAGAATTGTGCTAGTATTATTTAGACAATGAAATCCTGAACTCTTGTACTCTGAGTAACTAATTTAAAGACCACAGGCAATATATTAACCACTGTTGCCCTATTACCTTGAAGGTAATATTATCCTATTACTTTGAAGTTTGAGGGTTTTTTCTCTTTAAAAAAAACTGAAAAGATAACAGATATAAAATATGATTGAGCAAAACCCAATCACTTAAAAAGAAGAACAAACTGCTTAAATTAAAAGAAACCATTTTTAGAAGAGTCTTACTATATACTATAGTTCAAGTTGGTCTTGAACTCCTTACGTATGCCAGGTTACTCTCAAATTCACAATGATCCTCCTGCCTCCGCTTCTTGAGTGCTGGGATTATAGGCATGGGCCATCACATCCTGCTAAACTCTAGACTTTTAAAAGTCAAAATTACTGGGCAGGGGAGATAGCTCAGAGGTCTAAGTGCCTGCCTGGAAAGCACAAGGACCTGAGCTCAATCCCCAGTACCACATACCAAGCCAGTCCTGGACCCCAGGTGTGCTGTGCTGGCCCAAAAACACAGCATGGTGGTGCACGCCTGTAATACCAGTGTTGGGGGGCTAACACAGGAGAATCACTCACTACGAGTCAGAGATGCATAGCAAGACTCTGCACCAATAAATAACAATAAACTTTTAAATAAATAAAAAGCAAAATTACTAAAATTTAAAGCAGCAATTTACAGCCAAAGGGAAAATTAGAGAGATGAGCAGCTAAGAAAAATCTCGGAGGACACAGCAGATACATAAAATAAGTGAGAGCAGTGAGGTGATATGGAGCATCCCCTGAGAAGGCAGGGAGCAGAGCCTGGCAGAGCCATCCAGTGAGAGGCTGTGAAGACAGTGTGGTTCCCACCCCCGGGAAGCCACTTGGAAACACTGCGGGGGACATGCAGAACATGAATGACCAGAGCTTGCAAAAGAGAAAAAGACAGTAACTGCACAACAGCAGACACACTGAGGCTTTTCAACAGGTAAGATGCTAAGAATAATGGAAACACATCTTCAAGGGCACAAGGAAAAGCCAAGGGGCGGACAACAAGAGCTGTACCCACAGACCCCAACGTGACTCTCTTTCCCTTAGACCCATAACAGAGACTAGAAAATGATGATAGGAAAAATGGTACTGGGGTAGAAAAGCACCTGGGTAAGCAAGAAGAAGTGCAGGTGACAGACCCAATCAAGAATAAAAAATGGCATGGGGAAGAAGGGACAGCAAAAAAGGCAAAGCTCATCTAGGAACACAGGCACTAAAGCAACAGCCAGGATGGGGTGGGGCTGAGCACGCTCAGATCTAGTGTTCAGCAAGAAGGGAGGTCAGTATTTTAAGAATAACCCTGGGGGCCGGCGAGATGGTTCAGTGGTCTAAAGCGCCTGCTTAGGAGGGCTCAGGCAACTGCGGGGACTGCGGTTCGATCCCTGGCACCACATGCTGCGCCGGCGCCACCACCAGGGCAGGCTGAGCCAGCCACAAAATGAATGAATAAAGAAACAAGCAAATAAATAAATAAATAAAATTAAAAAAAAAAAGAATAACCCTGAACCCACAGGGGGAGTTTCTAAAACCCAATTCAGGGGGAAACTAGGGACGACACAGGCAACAGGCATAGTAAACAGAAGCACAACACAGACAGTGAGAATTCCAATACACCAGTAACTACAATCAAAACAAATGGACCAAACTTTTCCATTAACAAACATTGCTTTCAAAAATAAAAGGACATAAAAGGTTGAAAGTAAAGGCTTTATGAAAAGCATTGCCAGGCAAATAGTAAATAAATGAAGGGAAGAAATATTAGCATGAGGGAGAGAAGGAATACAGCAGCAAAAATTACAGGAAAAAGGGACACAACTTTAAAAGAAACAACTTAAAAGGACACTCTTAAGGCTGTACAAGCCTTGCTACGAAGCACTGGCACATATAAAACAAAGTGGATGAAATTTTAAAAGAAATTTACAAATCCACAAATAATAAGGAACATGTTACCGTTTTCTCCAAAGGGGAGCTTAAATAGAATCCCCCAAAATTAATAGTGTTAAATAAATAATAAACTTGATCTCACAAACATACCCTGAGCTCTAGATAAAAAAATAAACTAAGTATTCTTTGAAGTACAAATAGAATGCTCACAAAATTCATCACAAACTAGCCAGAAAAAGAGCCCTAACAACAAGACCCTGGCATCTTCCAAAGAATGTCTTCCCATATAAATGTAACAAAATGAAAAGTAAAAACATGGCTACAGAAACCACATGCATTGAAGAAGAAATTACAATTAAAACTGTACAAAAATAATGGAATAAAGAAGCTACTGGGAATAGAAATTTAAAAAAAAGAAACTTGTTTCTTAAAACAGCTAATAGACTAATCCTTAGGAAGGGAACTCAGAGATGATAGAAAAAGAAAAGATAGAAACACATTAAATGAAATAGATTACAAATATATTGAGATGAAAAGCTATAAAATATAACAATTTTATCTCAATAACTTTTACAGACAAATAAAAGTTACAAGAAAAAACTGCAAAGTAGATCAACAACTCAAGAATTGGTTCCACCTGGGTATGGTGGTGCACACCTGCAATCCCAGTACTTTGGAAGCTGAGGGAGGAGAGTCGCTGTGAGTTCAAGGCCAGCCTGGGATACAAAGTCAGTTGAAGGTCAACTTGAACTGCATAGCAAGACCCTCTCTCAAATAGACAAAAAAAAAAAAAAAAAAAAAATCACTGCAGTAAAAACATCCATTGCCATGAATTAGCCTCAAAATGCTCTTCAAACATGTTTACCCCACTGTCCTGGCCACTTTCTGAAGTAGCAATAGAAATCCTCTTTCAGAATGTCTTTACAGAGTGTGATCAAATATATGGTGCCTGCTGCCGCCAAGTGCCATCCAAAGTGAAGGCAGCTCACGAAAACATGACAGGGAGTCCTCACCCACTTTGTTCATGGATCTGGCACCACGTGACTTCTGGCCTTTCCCTGAAGCCATAAAGCCCTAGAAAAGGAAACATTCTGAATTGACTCAGGACAAGAAGGTAGCCAGGGCAGCACAACTAAAGACTTTCAGAACGGCAGTAGAAAACAGTCATAACAATGGGATAAGTGGGATCAAAATGAGAGAGGGTCTGAAGGGAATTACAGTAACGTCAATGTGCCTTTAGTGTTAATGCACTACAAAGTACCTGAAATATTCACCAAGTGCTTTGATTTTACCTCACAGACTCACAGACTGATTTCACCGTGAATTCCTATGGGGTGCACCTAATAAAAAAAATCATTCAAAGCTACGAGGAGGTGTCACCTCGTGCCTATGGGGAAGGTGCCTCTCAAAACCACAGGAGACACAGGTGTCACTAAAAGGGAGCCCTGGGATTGGATCTGAGGACACAAAAGAGCACAGCCATGTGGGAAACTGTGAAAGTGTCTCAACAACTACAACCAGAGCCATCAGGCATGATAGCACCGCCTGTGATCCCAGTGCTCAGGAGGGCTCACCAGGATGATCACCAGTTCAAGCCTAACCTGACACCTTTGCGATAAGAAAGGGCTGGGGATGCAGCTGAGTGTAAAGCCTCAGCACAGGCAAGGAGGCCACAGAGCTGCTGTAGGATGTGGCAGTCCCACCCCTGGATACACCTGCAGGAAATGGTATCAGAACGGAGCAGGGCAATTGCAGTACTAAGCTCATGCAACACTATTTACAACTACCAAGACATGGAGCCAACCAAGGTGTCCAGCAGTAAATGGACAGATGAAGAACATGCAGCACACACAAGTGACAGCAGTGGACAACAATCTGCCCTCTGCATGGCCAATAAACCCAGAGGAGGTTCTGCCAGGTAAATACTAAGTGAGGGACAGAAAGACCTCGCTTGGCTATGCAGGTTAAGAGGCTGATCCCCTAGAGCTGGGGGTATAATGGTGGAATCAGGGCTGGAACAGGGAAAGAGGCCAATAGGTCTATTATAGGAGGTGCTGCCTGAGGGTAACAGCAACACTAATGTAGGCTTGGAGACTGCAGAGAGAAGGGTGTTAAGTGTTATCTGCAAAAGATCCAATCCAAGTTGGTCATTCCACCCTGCACCCAACCCCATGCTGTATACAACAGACAGGAGGACTTTCACTTCTGACTAACCTGCCACCCCATCAGCAGATCACAGCTTTCTATGCATAGAAGTCAACAGTCACTGTGGGCTTCACACAGAAGCAAGGACCCCCAGGGAAAATACGATAACCCCAGATGCAGAGAATTAAGGGAAATTCCACAGTCATCTGCACCCATGTGATTAAAATGAAACAGGCACAGCACTTTAAAGGGAATACAGCAAAATGTGAGGATTATGAGCCCATGTGTGGGTTCCTGGTGACTGGTATATTCTGTGCAGCTCTGTTTTGGACATTATTCGTTATTTTAAAAAGGAAAAGGAAAAAAAATTCAATCTGTGAGCCTGCATCAGGGCTGGGAACAAGAATGTATTTCAGCCCTAACAACAAATGACTAAAAACATAGGAAAAACAGGCAGCTGTTGAAGGGAAGGCCTGGTTCTTCCTGTTGGGGAAAGCTGGGTCCAGCCCAGGCTACCCCTGCACGGGCACCAGGAAGAAAGATTCCAGTTTTACCTCTCGGAGCAGGAGGAGGGCTGGGAATGCTCCCACCACTGTGTACCTCCTCAGGTCCAGAACAAGGGCTGTCCTGGCACAGAGCAGGGACATCGTCCCTTGAGAGGCCCTGCAGCCACACTGGATCCTGTCCCAATGCCCACCAAGTCCTCTCACACAGAAACTGTGGGATGTAGGTGCCACCCTGTGCCTGTGGCCTGGCTTCTCCCCACCTGCCATCATTCTTTGCCAATATCCTTTTGTGCCAATGCTGCCTCTGGAGCTGGCTTCTACAAAGTCCTGACCTATTCCTGTCCTGTCCCCAATGCAGTCTGGGACCCCAGAGCCTGTTAGTATTCAGGTATCACCCCAGCTCCTAACACCAACAGGTGACCAGGAGAGATCTGTAGGTAAGAGGTGTCCCAAGCTGGAATCCACCTGATCAACGGTGAGGACAGCAGGCCCCAGCCCAGGGCTTGCCCAAGGCCTCCTCTCTGAGGACCCTGTGAGCCTACTTTGGCAGGGCACGGTGACTTTGATGTGAGAAGTGAGCACACGTGCACCACAGATCCTTTCCTCGCTCTCTCCCCAGCAGCCACCTTCACCAGCCTGCAGTGTTATCTCTATGTGTGGCTCTTGGACGGAGGGGCGGCTTCGCTCAGAACCCAGGTTCATATGTGTACAAGAATCATGGGACAGACTATTGTGAGGACTTTTCACCAGGCTGTTAGGCCCCGTGATACTGCAAAAGCAGGTGCGTGAAGCTCACAGCGGCCTGCATTATTTGTCCCCTTTGTGAACACCTTCACTGCTGTTCTTACAAGCCACCCCAGGGAGGGCAATTCCTTTGGTGTCCGCACAGTGGGCACATCTGCTAGATAATCCAGATGGTCCTGCTAGTGGAAGGTGGAAAGGGCCTTTTCAGGAAAGACAGAAAACACATTTGCCAGGCACTGGCAAGGGCAACACTCTGCCCTAGAATCCAGGCCAGCACTTTCCTGGGGGCAACGGGGAGGCCACTTGGCTTAGTCACCAAGGAGAGGGGCTGGGAGGCTTCCCAACAACCTTCCAACATGGTTCTAGGGATGCTCCACTAAGGAAATTTCCCACCCAGAACTTGGAGAGAAGGATGTGGACTCAGAAGCAGCACAGGGTTGAAGTTTAGAGCTGACTCCAAGGCAGCTGGAGGCCTCTGGAGACTGGGCTCCCTGGGAAGTCGAAATTCAAGTAAGAGATGGAACAATAACCCAGTCATACTTACAGTTGGGCCTGCTTCTCTGCTAGTTCTTTGGTTTTCTCCTACAATTATAAGAGGAAAAATATGAGAAAAAGGAATATACACATTCAGATACCCATTATTCTTTCTCTGTGAGAAAAGCAACCTGGTGTGGTGATGCATGCTCGCAATCCCAGCTCTCAGGAGGCAGGAGGATCACTGCAAGTCCAAGACCAGCCTGCTGTACAAAGCAAGCTCAAGGACAGCCTGAACCACACTGTGAGGCCCTGTCTCAAAAGACCAAAAGAAGAAAGAAGAAGAAGGAGGAGAAGGAGGAGAAGAAGGAGGGGGAGGAGGAGGAGGAGGAGGAGTAAGAGGAGGAGGAGAGGTGCAGCACACTGTTCACTCAGTCCTAATGTACTGTGCTGTTTATCATAAGCCATGTTGGAAAGCACATTTTCCAGGGACTCAGATGTCTTCCTATCCATTCCTGACTGTGATCTGAGCATTTCCTCTAATAGAAGAAGCAGCCCACAGCCTTTGGCTCATAGAACAACCAGGCATTACAAGCTTCCAGGGACAGGACAAACATTTCCCAAACACTGGGATAAACAGGCTACTATCACTCTTTGGTGTTACACTTAATATTTACACATTTAAACACCAGCCACAGAAATAACAAGCAGGTGTATACATGCTTGGCTATTTACAAATCTATTTCTATTCCTCAACAGGCTCTCTGGCTTAGCCAACATTTTCCATGCCATTCCCTTAACCAAGAAACTGGGCTTGCTTTCATGGCATATTAGAATCTGCTGAGTGGAACCTTAGTGGCTCTTCTGCCCTGTTGCTGTAAGATGTCAGGAATATTATTCTGTCTCCTGGGCAGACACAAAGAGAACCAGGAGTGGGAATAAGAGCTGTCCGCGTTCAGGAAGCAAAGGGAGCAAACAAACTTCACAAGGGTCCCCAGGGGACAACATTTTGGGGCACAGGGAGACCTGGACTCAAGACATTTGTGTCCATAAACTTGAGGGTTTGAATAAGCAGCTCCTGTGGAGCAGCCTCGGTTTCTAGTCCACGGCATGGGTCATGGCCCAGGCATGCAGGTGGTAGCGGATCATATCACAGTGATGCTGGTGGGAACTGCACAGAACCAGATGAAACCTGCCCCTCTACCTGCCACCCCAACCCTGGGCAAGTGACTTGTGCCCTCCTGGCCTCAGTTTCCTGGCTGTGACATGAGGTGTGGCACCCACCCCATCAGGGTGGCTGGGAGAATTAACTAGACCAAAAAGCATCTAGTTCACTAGGAAGGGCCAGGCACAGAACACACCTGGGAAATGGTCATGACATGGAATTTCACAACTTTTAACCATCGAGTACCTCTTGATCACAGAAGCCAGGAAATAGGCAGTTCCCATTCTGCAGGCTTTCCAGCCCCACACAAGTGACTGCACAGGGGCCACACTGTAGGATGCCCCATATCACATTCCAACCCAGGAACACCAGAAGATGTGGCTTAAATACGACTACTGCATATGGATCACCCACACAAACCTTTGGATGGGACAGCCTGTCTAGCTTTTATTTTTTAAAAATTTCAAACATTTTTAACATGGATTTAATGTAAGAAATCAACTGGGTTTCTAAAAAGGTATTCTATGCCCAGAATAAGTATAACCAAAATCATCAGAAGTCTCTGAACAATCCTGAGCTGCTAACGATAAGCCACCCTTGCAGGTCCTAGGAGTTGAGTTCCCAAGAAGACCAGAGCTGGCAGGGAGGCTGAGGCCAGGATTCCCTGGGCTGCCTGCTCCAGCACTCACCCAGCCCAACTACATGGCAGTGCCAAGTGGCTCTTTCCAGGTCAAAGCCAGGGATATCTGTGTGTATCTGGAGGAGGTGGAGCCTCTCGTGGGTGGCTGCTGTTCACTGCCTCACCCTGTCCCAGAGTGGTTCTCCAGGGAGGAACTCTATCCACAGGTCTATAGACCAAGAGACTTCAGCCAGATACAAGGCCACCCAGCCCAGCACCCTCAACCAATAGGGATGACAGCTTGTTACACAGAAAACATGAGGTGCCATGCTTATAAAGGACCAGTGAGAGTTCCTTAAAGTGTCCAGGCTCCAGGACACCTCACTGGGGCATGTGGAGGCATTAGGCTGGGCTTGACCTGGGGAAGGGATGTAAGCCAGAGTGCAAAAGTGACAGGGGAACCCCAAGGGCCAGACCTGCCTGAAGGTGACCAGTAATGTCAAACTACTACTGTTGTCAGCTGGGAAGCAGAACCAATGGTGGTGGCCCTAATGCCCAGGGCAAGCAGATTTCAGCTGGTGAACTGTTACACAGGCCACCCCAGCTGTGTCACTCACCCAGACCGTGTCACGGATCTTCCTGGCAATCTTGAGCAGCAGCCGTCCAAAGGTACCAGGCTCAAAATGCGTGGCCGAGTGCTGGATGCAGAGGCAGAGGAGGAAAGCGGGTGTCAGCTTGTAGTCATCGCCCCCTGGCTCAATCAGCGTCATGATCCTCTGCAGCAGTGCATCCTCCACATCAGGCTCAAACTCCAGGAGCAGTTGCCGCCGCCTGGGCAGAGCAGCCAGTGAGCAGGAGGCACCACTGCGGGCCCGAAGCGCAGCACCACATGTCTTACAGCTCTGTGGTGGCTGCAGGTGGGCCAGGGCCCCAGCAGGCAGCAGTTGGGCCTGTGCAGGGTCCTTGAAGAGCAGCAGGTAGTAGAGGCCCAGAGAGAGCAGGTCACCGTGTCGCAGCACCACAGCACCTCGGCTCACTGTGGAGAAGTTGACAGCCACAGGTGCCCCAGCAATGGGCTCCAGCACCAGCCTG
This sequence comes from Capromys pilorides, assembly GCA_004027915.1. Taxonomy (NCBI): domain Eukaryota; kingdom Metazoa; phylum Chordata; class Mammalia; order Rodentia; family Capromyidae; genus Capromys; species Capromys pilorides. The sequence goes on along the minus strand of PVKN010001798.1, from coordinate 14,171 downwards.
GATGCTTCAGGGCTGCCGTCTGGGGCTGGGCACCGGCGGATGGTGCAGTGCAGAGGCAGGATGTCAGGGGCAGCCAGGTTGATGCTCGGCTTGCTGGAGGGTGTGCGCTGGCCCACTGTGTGCCGCTCCCGGTTGAGCATGTACACTAGGCTGTCCTAAAAGTAAAAGCGCAACTCAGCAGAGATGCTACTTCTGTGATACCACAGGTGAGGACAGGATAGAATGGGTGTCCCAGGCTCTGCAGCTGGGACTGCAGGCTTAGGCCAGCAGTAGCATCAACCCACCCTTGGCTGCTTCAGCCTATGCTTGCACTTGGTAGGCTCTGAGGACACCCACACAGTGTGTGCAGGCGTCTTCACCACCCCTCTGCCACAGGTGCCTCCTGAGGCTGGAGCCCAGTAGCTATAGGAAAGCACTAAACCAGCAGGTTGGGAAACGATGAAGGGATCAGAAGACAAGGCTGGAGAGCAAGTGACACTGCAGCACTGCCACACACCAGGAGGTGGCTAAGGCCAGCTCGAGCCCAGACACAAGACAGAATGGCAAGAAATGGCTCTGGCAGGTGGGGACAGTGAAGCCTTACTCAGAAAAATGTCACCACCAAGTAGTGATTTAGCACCCACCACTACTAGGACAAGGAACAGGGTAGGCCATCCCCTGCTTTGGGAACCTGCACACACCCTTCCCAGAAGCCAGAGAAGTAGTATGGAGAGGGTTGGAGGGCTCTCCACTGAGCGTGGGGCCCACATCAGTGCCCCTCTCCTGCTGCCCCCACTCGCCCCTCCTCTACCTCCTTCTCCCAGTCAGGGACCCAATAGGCCATGTTCTAGGCCCTGGGGCAGCTCACGTGTTGCTGGCTGTAGCCCTGCAGGAGCAGCAGATGTGGGGCCTGGAATAAGGAGCAGCGCATGATGTCCTGGGCTGGCTCTTCAGGGCCCTGGGCAGCTTCAGGCAGGCCGGTGGATGGGCTCAGGCTGGTCTCGCTGACCGTGCGACGCAGTCGGGGTGGAGGGGAACTGCAGGTAGCTCCTGGGGCCAGACCTGGGGTTCCCTTGGCACGAATCCGCTGTAGTCTTCGGGCCTGGGCATTTATCCCTAAAACAGGATCAGCACAGGTACAGGGCCAGAGGTCTGACTGTGGCCCCGGCCACTGGCCACTCGCTGAGTCCTGCTGGATTTGAATCTCATTAAGCCACCTCTGATGCCTGTTGTTGCTCTGTCAAAGCAAGTCTAGAGAAAAAGGCTCCGTCTCCTGGCCATGCTCTTTGAAAGGGGAGGCAGCACCTTAGTATTGCTGAGGCACCTCCAAAAAAGATTCTGCCAGGGTAGTCACAGAGTAGGCAGCCAAAAGGTCACATCCTGTGGCTCAGATGGAGCCGCACCTGCCCTACAGGAGCCCAATGACATACCTCAGCTTGCACCATGGCCCTAGGTACCAAACACATCAAATACTCTCCCACCACAGCATCAGCCCCTGCCAGACCACAATGCCACCCAAGAGCCTGTCCATCTGTCTGAGCGGTCCCCTGGTGTGCATCAGGCTAGATTCCCCAGGACAGTGGTGCTCTAGGTGAGATGGAACCAGTCAGTCACTGTCCTTCCTTCACTTTAAAAAGGAAGGCCCACTCAATTTGACATATTGCTGTGCTGGTCAGGTTCTGTGACAGCACATGTGCCACTTCCCCACGACCACCCTGGACACTGCCAGGCCAGAGGGTACACACCAGTGCACACACAGAAACATACCCTGCACAAACACATACAAACCCTGCACTGGACATGCACAACATTCAGATGCATAAACATGAACACATGCACACAGATACTCAGAAAGGCGAATAACACACATAAAAAACCTAAAATCTCATGCTCACAAATGCAGGAAACGCATTCTAAACTGCTGCTGCTAAGAAGGTGAGATAGATGGAGCCCCAGAGACTATTCACTGTTCCCAGCTGACCCCGGTGCTCTCTTCCCTGAACGCTCTGCCGAATCCCTTCCACACAGCCTTGTCTCCATCTGTGGCGTCCTGTTCTTCAGCCATTCCAAACAAAACCAGGCAAAAGCCAAAAAGGAGGTCAGCGCAGAGCTGCCTTACTGGAGCCAGAGCCTTGGCTAAGCTCTGCCCTTCCCTGCAGAAGGCCGAGCTGCCTGCGCATCTGCAGTCTGTAGGGGGCCAGGGCTGTAGGAGGAGCCGGCCAGCCGCAAAGCCAGGCTTGGAATGCTCCTGCAGCAGATGTCCCACAGGCATGACTGCAGTCTCTGCCTGGTGGCATGCCACAGCTTAGTCTCACTGCACTACCATGGAGCCACATGGGAAAGGAGAAAAAAACAGTCCAAATGATGCCCTGGGTAGCAGGTGAACACATAGGCCAGCCTCTCCACTTCAATTGCCAGGGCTCAAGGAGGGCCCAACATCTAAGTCAAGTCTCCTGGGACTGCCATCCCATGTGGGAGACCCACAGCCAACTTGAGCTGGCTCCTCTAGGCAGAGACCATACTCGCTTCAGATGACCCCTCCAAGACCTGCCTGCAGGTGAGAGCGAGCAACTGCTGGGCTACTCCCATCCCTGTCCCTGTTTTAGGTGGGCTCTTGTGAATGGGAGTGGGAGGGTGATAGGCCTTTGCTTGGGACCATGGCAGCATCATCCACTGGCAACACCAGTATGGCCCCTGCCACAGGCAGCACAGATGTTCCCCAACCTCGCCTCCCTCTTCCTTCTCTGTTGTGGCTTATATTTAAATGTCCTCCCAGGGCCAACTAAAGTGCCTGCTTAGGGAAAGTGCAATGGCTAGGGTTTGATACTCAGAATGCTCTGGCCGCACAGCCCCTGGGGCACACTGAGACAGCAATTGAGACTGGGCGTGGTGACACACACCTGTATTCCCAGCATTTGGGAGGCTGCAAACAGGAGAATCGCTACAAGTCCCATCTACATAGTGTGATCTTGTAGACCTTACACTAAAATACATAAAAAAGTAAAAAAAAAAAAAAATGTGGCTTCTGTTATGGGTATGATATTACACTGGTGAATGGAAAGCACAACCTAGGTACAGCTCAATAGGCTTGTAGCCTGGGTGAAATGAAAGGCTCCTGGTATCCTACTGTGGCCTGCCCTGCCATGAACTGCTTCTCCTCAGCTATGACCCTTTGCTTTACCTTGGAGCCAGCCAACTACAGACTGAATGCTCTATAAACTGTGAGCCAAAATAAAGCCCTCCCCTTGAACTTATGGATGTCAGGTATTTTGTCCCAGCAAGAAGGAGGTAACTAAGACACCTTCCCTTGCCCACTGTGGAACAGCCAAGAGTACACTATACACAAATGTGCATGCAAGCAGACCATGTACCAGTACACCCCACAAAACAAAACTGCCATCCAAAGGTCCTTCCCAGGTGCACTACAGCGAGGGATGCAGAGGGAAAGGCAAGAGAGACACAAAGTCTGCAACCTAGTTATAGGCTTAAAAGCACTGAAAGGCTAGTTCTTGATTTGAGTGAAGTGTATACAACACTTTTTTTTTTTACTTCTATATTTTTTGTAGGCCTGAGGACTGAACCAGCATCCCATATACACTATGCAAGCATTCTACTACTGTTCTATTTCCCCAGGGTTTTTAGTTTTGAGACAAGATCTCACTAAGTTACCTCAGCTGGCTTGTATTTGGGATCCTCTTGCCTCAGCCTCTGGAATAGCTGAGATCATGGGTGAGCACCAATGTGTACCACTGTACCCAATGAAATACTCAGTGAATGTACTGGGGGAACAGGCATATCCCATCTGAGGACATAGCTGGGGGACCTTGGCTGTTTCACTCCAAGAGCCACTTGCTCCCAGATATTTTCTAAAGCATGAACTTTGCAGAAAAATGGATATTCTCCAAGATTCTGAAGTGCAGTATAGCCAGGGCAGGCCTGAGATGGCTCCACAGGCATCCTAAAGACAGGCTGATCTGGAGGAAACGTCTGATATGGGAGTGGAAGAAGCAGAGATGTCAAGCATGGCTGTGGGAGTCAGTGATTTCCATGGAGTGCTGGATGCTTCCCTTAACTTCACCTCTGCCCAGGGTGTGGCTCCATGGGGCAGCAAACCTTGGCAGTCTTGGTTACCCATGGACACTCCTACATGAAGAAGAAGATGACACCATGGGCCATATTACTCTTTCCTAAATTCCCTATCACTTTCACTGAGACTTTATATGGACTAGGAAGCATCAATGTTAATTTTAACAACAGCTGCTAATGGCCACCAGACCTGCCAGTGCTGCTGTGCTCTGGCTCAGAAGGCCCTGGAAAGAAAAACACAATTCCCTTCCTGCACGTCACCAGGTCCCTCCATAAAGTCACCCTGCAGGCTTCCCTTCTGGTCATTTTCTCTCCCCTCCCTGACTCTGGGAAGCACATCTGAATGCTTCTCCCAGCTGGTGGCCTCAGAGACAGGCTCCTGGCTAGAGACAGGTAGGCACCACGACTTTCCTCTGCTGGGAGTCCTACTAAACCTGGGCAATGAGGCTGCTTTTGTAGTGATTCCTCGTAAAAACTGGGAATACTCTGCTAAAATAAACTCTCAATAGCTGCTGCAAATCCAGAGGTCAGGCTTGCTGTCAACAAGTCTGTTCTATACTGGAATACTCTCTTCAGCCAAGTAGCCATGCGTAGTGCTGTACACTTATAATCCCAGCATGCAGGGAGGCTGAGGCAAAAGGCTCACAACATCCAGCCAGATCTAAATTAAGCAATTTAGCAACTTAGCCAGAGACTGCTCAAAATAAAAAAGAGCTGGGAAAGCAGCTCTGTGCAAAGGCCCTGGGTTTAATCACCAGTACAACAAAACAAAACAAACAAGCAATCAAAAAATATCAACAAAGTCATGGAGATCTATCAAGCAATAATCTGTGAAATCATCCAAAATGTATAAAACAGAGGTAAATACTTAGGATTAGTCATGAGCATCTCCTTATTCTCAACATTTCACATTTAAGTCCATTTCACTCTTAACTATTAACCCGAGGAAGGCACTGTGGCTGGATAGGAAAAGAGCCCAGCCTTCTCTGATCAAATTGACCACTGGGGCAGATTCTGCAGAAAATACACATGCAGGTCCCTTCTCATCGGGAACGGGGGACTGTGAGGGCCACTCCCACTCAACCTGAACAGAGGCCCCACCTTGGCAGGCAAGGAGATGTGAGAGGGAAAAAGTTGGAAGGAAATTAAACCGTGATCATCATGCAAATGACATGACTATATATGTGAAAAATGCAAAGGAATATAAGGACAAATTATTAGAATTGAGTAAATTTAGCAAGGTGACAAGATATGGTGAATATGTTAAATTTAACACTTCTATTTATTTTAAAACATATTTTATTATCTTTTTTTTTTTTGATTTTATGTATTTGGTACAGGGTCTCACTATGCAGTTCAGACTCATAGTGATCCTTCTGTTTTTAGCCTCTACAGTGCTGGGATTACAGGTGTGTGCCACCACACCTGGACTTGATCACCGGCTCAGTGTGCAGAGCTATCTGGCTGGCCTTAATGCTTTTAAATACTAGGGGAAAATATGTGAAAAAGTACCATTTATAACAATGTAAGTATTATAAAACTCTAAGACATTGTTGCTAAATCAAAAGGACTGATGAACTCTGGGGCTCCTAAGTAGGGAATATAAAGCCATCAACTTCTCCCTGTACTACCACCAGCCCCTGTAATATGAAGAAAAGTCTCCACAGAGGTTCAAGCCTGGCACTTGAGCTTTGAGTGGTGGCTTCATTATAAGCTATGGGGACAGATGGTGCAATGAAGCAGGTATGAGGGACCTGAAGCTGAATATTATACATACAGACAGGACAGACTTTTAAGTAAACAGCATGGCATTATCTCCATGTACATATGGAAAAACACAAATCATGATCCCTACACATCACACTGGCCACAAAATCCAATTCAAGATGGAGTATGGATTTACATTGGAAAGGTTAAAAATAAAGCTTTAGGGAAAAAAATGTTAGAAATAAATATTCTTCCATAGAGTGCTGAGCAACAGAAAAACAGCCTCTCCAAGAGGTGTCCAGACAGTGGTATAAAGCAACAGGAGGAGAAAAAGAAGGGAAGTGGGTCCCTAGCACAGAGAAAGGGTCTAAAGTGAGAATCAAAGCACACAAAGAGAGCAAAAGGATAGATCTCAATGCAGGTGGCAGGGGCATTCTCCATGAGGCCTGATTCGCTGTGTATGATGGGTGGCTCAAACCTACAGATACACTGTGACTACCGGTAACCCCAAATACATATGTGCCAAATACCAGTGCACCCAACTATATAAAATAAATATTACCAAACAAGAAAAACCAGGTTATCGCTAACACAATTGTAATGAGGGACCTCAATACTACACTGCCACAAATAGAATTAGACAAAAACATTCAACAGTGAAATATCAGAACTGAAACTTTCAAAAAAAGACTTAGTAGATGTCTACAGTGTTACACACCAGAATATCAGAATACACATTCTTCTCAGCTGCACATGGGATGGTCACCAAAATGGACCACATACTAGAGCTTATAGAAGCAGTATGCTTAAAGAAATGCAAAGGAATTGAAATTATCCCATACATATTATTAGACCATAGTGCAATAAAATTGGAAATCAATGGCAAAGAAACAAGAACTTCATAAATACATGGACATTAACACCGTCCTGAACAACCAATAGATCACAGATGAAATTAAAGAAGAAATTAGACAGTTTCTACAAGTAAACAGAAATGCCAATACAACATCCAGGAACTTATGGGACACAATGAAAGCAATCCTACAAAAGAAATTTATAATGATGAATGCCCATACCAGGAAAACAGAGCAAGCTCAAATAAACAACTTAATGTTGAACTTCAAGCTTTCAGAAAAAGCGCAGGCCAAGCCCACTGCTCACATGAGGGAGGAAATAATAAATATCAGAGCAGAAATTAATGCAATGGAGACTAAGAAAACCATTACAAAGAATCAATTAATCAAATAGTTCTTTGAAAGAATAAATAAAATGGACAACTCTTAGCCAATCTTATCAAAAAAGGAAATAAAACACTCAAATCCATGCAATTAGGAATAAAAACAGTAAAATCACAACAGATCCTACAGAAAATCTTCAATACCTACTTTGAGAACTTATATTCTACTAAGATGAAAAATGAGGAAATGGACAGTCCCTAGATACATATGAATTATTGTAGAATCAAGGATACAAAAATTCTAAGCAAACTAGCATTAATCAATAAAATTGAAGATGTAATTAAAAACCTACCAATGAAGAATATAGTCCAGGCCCTGATGGATTCGCTTCTGAAATCTACAAGAAATTTAGAGATGACCTTATGCCACTGGTTCTCAAATTCTTTAATGAAATTTAAAGGGAAACAACATCCCCAAATTTATTCCTAGAAGCAAACATTTCTTTTCTGTCTCTTTCTTCTGTTTTCCATGTCATCAGAATACCAGTCACTGAAATAGATATTGGAGTATTTCTGGATTTCTGGAGGATCCTTTGTGATTTCATCTCTTTTATTCTTAACTGGATCAGTCTGAGTCTTTTCTTTCCAATTTTTTTGATATGGCTGCCTATTTTATTTAACCTTTCTATCTACTCTTCAATTCATTGATTCTAGAGTGGCCTAGCTAGCTTTGTGTGTATGATGTTGAACACATGCTATGATATTGGTCATTCTCATATTGTTTCAGATTTTATGTGGAGAAGTTTAACTTACTCCCCTTTCAATATGATGTTTTTCGTAAGTGACTTTTATCAGGTTGAAGTAAGGTCCTAGAAGCAAACATTATGGTGACAGCAAAACCAGAGAAGAATCCAACCAAGAAAAGAACTATAGCCTAATTCCCCTCACTAACACAGGGACAAAAATCCTTAATAAAATACAGGCAAATAGAATGCAACAAATCATCAACAAGACTACAAACCATGACCAAGTAACATTCTACACAAGAATGCAAGGATGACTCAATCTAAGAAAATCAATGGATGTATTATACCATATCAATACAAGTGATGGGCAAAAAAAATATATGATCATCTCAATAGATGCAAAAAAGCTTTTGAAAAGGTCCCAACACTCAATCATGATAAAAAAAAAAATACCTACTGAAAATTGGAATAGTTTTTATCCCAATCTGATAAAAGCCATCTATGACAAAACAACACCCAATATCATACTAAACGGACAAAAAGCAAAAGTTTTCTTGTTCCTAAAATCAGGAAAAGGATGCCCACCATCACCATCCTCATTCTATATTGATTTGGAAACACTAGCCAGATCAATTAGACAAGAGAAAGAAATAAAAACATATAAAAGGAAGAAGTCAACTATTATCTGTAGATGATTTGATACTCTATATAGAAGACTCCAAAATTCCACCAAAAGACTTCCAGATTTAATAATCAAGTTCTATACCATAGCTGGTAGCTGCATACAAAGCCAACAGTCAAAAATTAGTAACACTCCTATATGCAAACAACAGACTCACTGAGAGAGAAATTAGGGAAACAATGCCTTTTATAATAGCATCCAAGAAACAGAAAAAGACAGACAGACAGACAGACAGACAGACAGATCGACCGACTGACCTGGAAATCACTCTAATAAAAGTAGTAACAGATTTCTACATTGGAAATTACAGTATTCTGAAAAAGGAGATTGAAGAGGTTATCAGAAAATGGAAAGACATCCTTTGCTCTTGGGTAGGAAGAACCAACAGAAAGAAAATGGTTATATTTCTAAAACTGTTACACAAATTTAATACAGTCCAGATTATATCTCACAAAAAACTGAGAAAGCAATCCTAAAGTTCACTTAGAACCAAAAAGACCTAGAAGAGCATAAGCAGAGGCATCACAACGCGACTTGAAGTTATACTATAATGCTGCTATGATGCTGACAAGGTACTGACAAAAACAAACAAAAATTCAAAAAACTAGACTCAAGGATCAGTGGGACAGATTAAAAGATGCAAAAATAACTCTAACACATTCAGTCACCTTATCTTTGACAAAGGAGCCAAACACCTTCACTGGAAGATATACAGCCTCTTTAATAAATGGTGCTGCAAAAACTGGCTTTCCACATGATGAAGATTAAAACTGGAGTCACATCTTCACCATTCACTAAACTATGAATTTTAATTTCAATTTTTGGTACCAGGAATTGAACTCAGGACCTTGTACTTGCCAGACAGTCACTTGCACTGCTGAGCTATATCTCCAGCCCCATGCACTAAACTATAATCTAAATGGATCAAATGTCTCAATATTAAAACAGAAAAATTAAATCTGCTAGAAGATAGCATAAGTTGAACTCTTAAAGACATTGGTGTAGGTAAGACTTTGTGAATAAAACACTGATTGCACAGGAGCTATCAGAAAGAATCAACAACTAGGATCTCATCTTATTTAAAAGCTTTTGCACGGTAAGAGAAACCACCAACAAAGTAAAGAGACAGCCTACAATGTCAGAAAAATGTTTTGCAAGCTGTTTTCCTCAAAGGACTAATGTATAGAATATATAAAGAACTCAAAAAAGTAAAACCCCCAAATTTAAATACAATCCAAAAATAGGCATCTAAAATGAATAGACACTTCTCAGATGAAAAAATACAAACAGCAAATAAATATATGAAAAAATGTTCAACACCACTGATCATTTGGATTTTTGTTTGTTGTTTTTGTTTTTTGTACTTTTTTAGGGAAGGCTCTATGGGTTGTTCAGGGTCTCACTACTAGATTGGACTTGTAGTGATCTACCTGTTTATAGCCTACCAAGAGCTGGTATTACAGGCGTGCCACCAAGCCCGGTCTCAGCTACCATCTCAGCGCAACCCCGGTGATGGTAGGGCAGGGCTGGCATGGCAGGCCTGGCCCTTACACCTGCTTGCAGGTGCTTTAATCCACTGAGCTACTTGGCCAGCCCTGACTGCTGATCATTTGAAAGATACCAATTGAAACAACACTTGAGATTCAATCTCTAGAAAGAATTGTTATTATCAAGGAATGAATCAATAACAAATGCTGGCAGGGGTATGGGAAAAAGGAACCCTTCTCCGCTTTTGGTGGGAGTGCACATTAGTGCAATCACTGTGGAAATCGGTATGGAGATTCCGCAATAAACTAGAACTACTCATTATGTGTATCTAAGAAGTACCGATAAAATCTGGTTAAAAAAATAAAGTGGACTTGTATTTGTAAAAAAAATAATGAAGCACACATGGAATATTTACAAAGATGAGCCATGGCAGGCAATAAACTAAATTTATAAGTTTCAAAAGAATTAACAAATTATCTTAAAAAGAAAGGAATCAAGCCAGTAATAAATAATAACAGGAAAAGTAGAAAATCATCAAATATTACAATTAAGAAACATATTTGTAAATATTCTAAGGTCAAAGAAAAAATCCTATTGCTAATTAGGAAAAAATCGGTATGGAGTGATAACAAAGTTGTTATATATCAATACAGTTAAAGCAGAACTTGGAGGGAGATTTGTAGCATATATTAACAGGGAAAGCACATATTAAAAGAGAAGCATATATTAAAAGAGGCAAAATCATAAATTAAAAGTAAATATTAAAAAAGAAAAAATAATTATGTTAATAGAACATCAAAAGTTAAACAAAAAGCCCAAAGTAGAAAATAATTATACCAACTAGAAATTAAACAGAAAAGAAACATATAACATGTAAATACAAAATGCCAATATTAAGTTCAGTGGCAATGTTAATAAAACGAAAAAAAATTAGGTAATAGTGATCAAGAGCTGGGCGTGGTGGTGCACACCTGTAATCCCAGCACTTAGGAGGCTGAAGCAGGAGGATCAGTGTGAGTTCAAGACCAGCCTGTGCTACAAAAGTGTGCTCAAGGCCAGCCTGAACTGCATAGCAAGACCCTGTCTCAAAATGACAAAAAAAAAAAAGCAATCAAGAAACAGAGATAGAACCTATAAATAATAGCTATAATAAAAAAAGGAGTACCATGTCAAATGTTGAATCCAACTTAGTAGCAATTAATATGAAATTTCAGACAAAATAGACAAATTCCTAGGAAAAAGCTTGCCAAACCTGGCTCAAAGAGAACCCGAACAGTCTTTTGAAACAGCCACTGAGCTGCTGATAGAAATAGAAGCACCAATCCATTCCAAATTTTAAAAATATCTATGAAGAGACTGCTATTTACCTGAATGCATGGGAGACATACATGTCCCTTAAAACATCTTTACCCTCCACAAAGGAACCCCAGTTTTAGGTTGCTATCCTACAGAAATAATCGGAGAGGACCTGAGTTGAACATTTCTGTTCAGAGATGCAGACAGCCATTTTCCCAATCTTATTTATAAATAGAGGGAAAACAGAATATTATAGTTATGGGCACCCATTCACTAGCATTAAAATGATCTTCACAATATAAGGAAATAAATATAGGAAGCTCAAAAGCAGAGAGTATATAATGTTGTACACAGGTAAATTTATATTATGTAAGAAGGCTGGGGAGATAGCTTAGCAGTCTATGTTCCTGCCTGGAAAGCACAAGGACCCATGTTTGATCCCTGGTACCTCGTGCCAGCTACCGAAACCAGGCGTAATGGCACACACCTATTATCCCAGCACTGGGGAGGCTGAGACAGGAAGATCGCTATGAGTCTGAGCTGTTAGGGAGATCCTATACCAAATAAATAAATAGGTTTTTTAAAATTAAAAAAAATTTAAGAAAATAAATGCATATCCTGAGAAAAGACTGATATAAAAAGTGACAAACTATTAAAAACAATTCTGTGATGGCCTTGCAGGTAATTTCTTCTCTCTTCTTTATACTTCCTCTTACTTTCCAAATTTTTACAACAGGGAGATCTTATCTCACAACGCTTAAGAAAGTACTATTTTACCATACCAAAGTGGGAGGCTTCCAAGGTAACACTTGGGCTTTTTCACACTGGCTGAGTCCTGGCAGGGACTGACATCCCTGGGGGGAGGAGGAGAAAGCAACCTAATCAGGGTAATGGACGACTAAGGAGATCAAAGGCTTAGGCTGTTTGTCAGTCACAAATGACACAGTCTTCCAGTACCGTGTCAGAGAGAGAAGTGTGGCATAACATGAAGGTTTGGAGGTGAAACCAAGTCCAGTGCAGTGATCCTGAGATGACTGCAACCCCCTTCTCACAGGGGTTTTGAGTAGACATCTAGCATGCTCTGCTTGCCAGGCTGGACCGACCAGGGAGGCTTGAGGTGCTTCTGGATATTCCATCCTGAACCCGCGTGGCAACAATCTGCTACTGGTTATCAAGGCTCTTGACTCAACGCTGAGGTGTTTTCTCTTACTACCTGGAGAATGGCCTGACTCCTGCCCTGCACTGAGATCTGCACCATCCTGTCACCATGGCATCCTGCTGTCTGCTACACTGTAGACCTGGGCAGCAGAATCCATATCCCCTTTGGACCGAGCCCCTGGCTCACTCCCTTGGCCTTGTTTGTTTGTGGGCTTCAAACTCTAATCCCTTAAATATCTTTACTTCTCAGATTCATTCTGAGTCCCCAGAATTCTATCTGAATCTTTACTTGAGTGTGTGTGCATGCGTGCCTGCCTTTGCTTTTACATTTCTTTTTTATTATTTATTTATTTTGTCTTTTAGGGGATAGGGTTTCACTATACAATGCAGGCTGGCCTTGAGCTCACTTTGTAGCACAAGCTGCCCATGAACTTACAATAATCCTCTTGCCTCAGCCTCCTTCCAAGTACTAGGATTACAGGTGTGCACCATCACATCTGGCTGTGTTTTCACATTTCTTAAAGACAAGCTAAAGACTATAATGGCTCCGTATTCACTTGCTAAGGTTGTCATGATAAAGTGTCACAGAAAGCCTGCCTTCAACAACAAAAACTGCTTATCAGGCCAAAAGGCAGGAAGTCCTACAATCAGGATGTCACAGGTCTGGTTGCCCCTGGAGCTGCTCTCCTTGGCTACAAACAAAGGTCAATCAAATCTACAGCACAGGTAGCAACAGGCCACCAAGGAGACTCTCGGTGGGTGTTCATCACCTCCCAAGAGCTGGGGCACAAGCCCTTGCTGTAGGGAACAACAGCCCAGCCCAGAACCCTCTCAAGCTCTCATTCTGTGTCCAGCACGACTTTCGCAGACCCCCAAGCAGCCTACAAATCAGCACAGAGTAGACTTGAAACCTTGACCTTAAAAGAGCATGACTTTGATTTCTGGGAGAGCTGGAAAGAGGGGACAGAGAGGAGGGAGAAAGACAGGAAGGGAAAGAAGGGCTCACTGCCAAGTCGCATCCTCTCTACTATCCCTCCCTAGATCTAACCCTGTCATTGTCCTCTTAAAAGCCACCCACAAAGAACAGATGCTCACAAGTGGCCAGAGACAAACAGGCCAGGAAGAGGAACAGGCAATTCATAGAAGGAACTTGCAAGCGGCCAACGGCCACCCAGACAGGCGGCCCACTGGCAAGAACACACTGCACTGCTACACATACTGAGAGAGACATCAAACGAACTAGACTGGCAATCATTAATTATAAAGAAGTCAAAAAGTTGGGAGGGAAACGTAATCTGAGCACACAAGATCCTTGAGTGGTATAAAGCTGTATGTGCTCATGATGAAGGAAACCTTTGGCCTGGCGCAATGGAGCCTGCCTACGATCCCAGTACTCTGGGAAGCTGTGAGTTCAAGCCCAGCCTGGACAACTCAGTGACTTAGCAAGACCTCGTCTCATGTTTAAAAATACAAATGGGTTGGGGATGTACTCAGTGCAAAGGGTAAAAGGCCTTGGGTTCAACTCTCAGTACCAAAAAAAAAAAAAAAAGAAGAAAAAAACCCTGATTTTTTTTTTTTTTTACTCCAACCCAAACTCTAAAGAGAAGGCAAAAAGACTGGCTGTTTTGGGCAGGAGTTGCTGGCAGACAGACCCAAGTCTTCACCTTTCATGGGAGGAAGTCACTAGATACTACTTGAAGTTTTAAAAATCAAGTGCGAGGACAGACTTGTCCTTTAAAAACAGGGAAACAAATTCCAAAAAGAACAACTCACAAGAAGGTATAGAGAATGAGAAAGTGGAGGGACTGAGCCCTTGAAATACTTCACAATCATGACTAAAAGAAAAGCAGAA
>PVKN010001797.1:0-47775 GCA_004027915.1 Capromys pilorides | reverse complement strand
CCCCCCCCACATTGAGAAGTGGCTAGATTGACAGAAAAATCGAATGGCCTTTTGAAGACACAGGTATAGTGACAGCTAGGTGGCAATAGCTTGCAGGCCTGGGTTTGTCAAAAGGCTGTATATGCTTTGGATTAGCATTTGCTATAAGGTACTGTGCTTCCCATAGCCAGGGCCCAGGGGTCTAGGAAACAAGGGGTGGGAGTAGGAATGGCACCACTCACCATTACCCCTAGTGAGCCACTGGCAAAATTTTTGCTTCCTGTTCCCACAACCTTATGTTCTGGTGGCTGAGAAGTCTTAGTTCGAGAGTGGGGAAGACTTGTCCCAGGAAGCACAGCAATGACACCATCAAACTGGAAGCCAAGATTTCCCTCTGGTCACTTTGGTCTTCTCATGCCTCTGAGGAAACAAGCTAAAATGGGAATCATGGTGTTGTCAGGGGTGACTGACCCAGACTGTCGAGGGGAAATGGAACTACCACTCCCCAGTGGAGGAAAGGAAGAAGATACATGGATTGCCAGAAATCCCTTAGGGCGCCTCTCAGTATTGCCAAGCCCTGTTATTAAGTTAAATGGAAAGCTACAATAACCCAGTGGATGACAAATGGCCCAGAACCTATAGGTATGAAGTTATAGGCCACCCCCACCCCGCGGCCCCAAGGAAGGAACCAAGACCTCCTGAGGTGCTTGCTGAAGACCCAGGGAATAGTTCTCAATACCTATGACTCTGAGCTGGGCATGATGGCGCATGCCTGTAATCACACAGTTTGGAACACTGAGGAAGGAGGATCGCTTTGAGTGTCAGGCCAGGCTGGGCTACGAAGTGAATTCAAACCTGGCCTGAGCTGGGTAATGAAACCCTGTCTTAAAAAGACCAAAACAGAAACCTATGACCCTGTGATCAGCGACAGAAATGAGGATTGTAACCGTTCTTTCCTAATATGCTTCCTATGAAATATGATTTTTTGTACCAGAAATCAAACTCAAGACCTTGTCCTAGGGCTGGGGAGACAGCTCAGCAGCATAAGCCTGCGCGGCATGTGCAAGGTCCTGAGTTTGTTCCCCGATACTGCTAAGAAAAACAACAAAAAATAAATAGAAGACCTTGCCCCTACCAGGCAGGCACTATAATTTTAAGTTTAATGTTAGTTCTTTTTTAAACGTATTTGGTTGTGGCAGGGTCTCACTACATAGCTCAGACACATGGTGATCCTCCTGCTTTCAGCCTCCCCAGCGTGGGAGTGGCGGTTGGGTATGCATGTGTTGCGATTTGGAATTTCAAAATTTTCCAGGGCTGGCTTAGGGGTCTTTGCTTTTTTTGTCTCTGCCTTAGGACAAGGGTTGGGAGTTGTCCTCCTGGGTGTTGCTCAGGTTCAGGTGAGTGAGGGGAGTGGCCCCAGAGCTCTGACTCTATCTTGGGGTTACATTTCCTCTTTGTACAATAAAAAAATAAACTGTCTATGAACGAGGGTTGCTTTCTTTTTCTCTTTTTGCGTTTCTGGGGATCAAAGCAGGGTCTAAGGAAGTTCCTTACTACAGAGCTGTATTTCGAGCCTGAAATCAGAGATTTTTGAAAAGAGCTGGGTACAGTGGTGCCTGTCGTCTCAGCAGCTCTGAAGGAGAGGCAGGAGACATCCTGAGTGCAGCAGTTCAGGGCCAGCCTAGACAACATACTGGGTTCAGGGCTAGCCTGGACCACTCAGTGGGAGCTCATTGTACAAAAGCACTCCAGTTACTAAGTAAAAGAAAATTAAAAAGTGTTTATTATATACAACTAGGCACCGAGCACCATAAACGTCTGCTAGTACCACACAGAAAGATAATCAGCGTGCTACCAGGGTCACTGTGCCCCACGCCCACCCCGTAAAGCTGAAGTATGACTTGGCTCAGGCTTGCAAGGGACTCAGCCGTAGTCTTGTGGCTCCAAGCAGAATGGCATGGGAGAGCAAGGCTGCCCGTCAGTGGAGGCTGGGAAGCCGAGCAGGAGAAGAGTGCCCAAGAGGAGGGACCTGGGACCAGAGAGGGTCTCTGAGGTCAGGCCCCATAGGGAGCCCCCCAGCCAGTCAAGGCAAGCCAGTTATTCCCCCTCAGACACCAGTGCTTCTAGTGAGCGCAGTGTACCATGTAGTCTTGCCATTTCAAAGTCAAACCTGACTCCGGCCAGGTCTTTTGGACTACTCCATGAAGAGAGGCAGCAGAAACTTGGCTGTGGAGAGGAGGAGTGAAGGAGCTGAGGTCCCCAGCAGATGAGCTGAGGGAGCGAGAGGAAAGAGGGGCCACTGCCACAGAGCGTCAGAGACAGGTTGAGGTGAGCCCCAGACAGCACCCTCACAGTTCCTGGGTGGGAAGGTCCACGACCAAGATGCCCGCACATTCGGTGGGCATGATGCAGCTCACAGAGGGAACCCCCCTGCTGTCTCCTGGGAGGCAGGGGGTGGAGCCCAGGCCTCTCACAGCACTCTTTCCCTGTGTGCAGGCTCTCCCCCTGTGGTTATCACCTTCCACACTCCTACTCTTGATGTCATAGACGGAGCTCGCAGTTAGTCCACCACCTGTGTTAGACTCTATAAGGGTCACTCAGGTTACAAATTTTCAGCGCATTTCAAAACTAGATTGGTGGTACATGCCTGAGATCCTAACACTCAGAAGGCTGAGGCAGGAGGATTGCAAGTTTGTGGCCAGCCTGAGTAGTATAATGAGACACAGGCTCTAAAACAAACAGCAAATAATGGCAACAACAAGAAAATAGATGCTATGGCTTGTGTCTAGTTTTACTCTCAGAGCCTCATGCACTTATGGGGCAGACTTCTACAGTTTGTGATTAACTCATCATTCACTGAGACTATGGGTGTGGGTGCTACACCCTGCCTGGGGCCGAGAGCCTGAATATTGCCATTGTTGCCACCATGCCTCCCATTTGCCCTTGCTGTTTTGCTATATTCAGCCACCTGAACTGCTGCCCTCTGCCATGTGCCTCTCTGCCTTGGCACCAGCTTTGTATGGACTGAAACCTCCACAAACTGTGAGCTAAATCAGCCTTTCCTTCCTTCATATTGGGTGTTGGGTATTTGTCCCAGCAGCAAGAGAAGAGTGACTGAGACAGAATTTGGTACTGCAGGAGTGGGGTTGTTGCTATGACTAACCTGACCATGTAGCTTACAAGCTTTTGGGAATGGCTAATGGGAAGAGATAGGAAAGTTTGGAGAGGTCACCTGTAAAAGAAGTGCTGGGACAGCCTCAGCTGTTCTGTATGGGAGATTCTGTTCTGAGCTCAGAAGACCAGAATGCTGATAGAAAGCCTGCCTGTAATGTCCAGGCTGGGAGGTTTCTGCTAGGTGGAAAGACTGCATTGGTTGTTGGACTCTGGATGATATGTGTTATGGCTTGGCAGAAGTTTGTCTGAATTTTGCTTGTGTCCAAAGACTTTGACTGAGAATGATATTAACCAAGATTAATCTTTCAAAAGAAATCTCAAAGCAATCAAATATTGAGGCAGTGGCATGGCTATTGTTGAGAGCTTTTAATCAGATTTATGTTGAGAATCAAGAGCAAAGAACACAGCAGGATGATTTAAAATGTTGTGAATTTGTCCAGAAAGAAAGTTCCAGTCAAGCTGTGCAATACACAGACTGAGTGGAGAGGGTCTCCATTGCTGAGAATCAATAGGATGGCCTGAGGGCATCACTTAAGGCAGCCAGTCTCCAACTTTTCAGCCTCCCAGTTGCAAGGGTGAGGGATTTTGCCCTGAGGGAAAAGCTGCAGGGCCCCATATTTTACAATGGCAGCAGCGGCCACGCCACATTTCAGAATGGCGCCAGCATAGAGAATTTATTTCTGGGAATCAGGGTCAGAGTGCTCAGCAACATAGGAACTCAATCCCTAGAGTGAAGAGAGAAGGAAGCCTGGCTACTCTTCCACCTAGCAGCAGACCTTGGCATCATCCACATGGCTTTGGTTTTAGGTGCATGCAGAATGCAGGAGTTCTGAGGTTAAGAAGGCTTCCACTTTGATTTCAGAACAAGACCTGGGAGGTCAGGCAGTGTGCCCCTGAGAGGGCAGTCTGTAAAGCTATTCAGTGGAAGCTCTAGAAATTTGGAAAAGCCAGGACCGTGGATCATGTAAGGGAACTGCAAAGAGGGAGCAAAGCCAGCCTAAGAGAGCAGCCATGGAGGCTACCACTAAGAGGGCACGGGGCAGAGCCACATGGAGCTCACAGTTTGCCACAGATTGCTTCGGATGTTCCACATGGAACTACAGGAGTTAGTTTGTCCTTCTGGATTTTGTTGTTGTTTTTTTTTAAAATATACATAATTTTATTACAAATTAAACAACAACAACAATAACAACACCACAAAATGCAATATCCTAAACAACCCAAAACTTACTGTTGGTACTAGGTCCTGTAAATTTATTGTGCTACTATATACATGAAAGAAACCATTAAATATTTAGGAACATTCAAAATCAAAAGTTTTAAAATCTACCTGTATATCGTAGCCCCTCAAAAAGCTACAACCCAAGTTTTTTAAAAAAGGATTTTTTTCTACAAAGAATTTTATCAGCTATACAAAAATTGGTACAGTTTTTACACTGAAGCTAATGTTGAGCTGTACTTGAATTCACATTCTTTTTTCTTAGACTTTATTTATTTATTCATGCTATGGCTGGCTCAGCCTGCCCTGGGGGTGGGGCTGGTGCAACATGTGGTGCCGGGGAGTGAACCTCAGTCCCTGCGGTTGCCTAAGCTTGCCTAAGCAGGCGCTTTAGACCACTGAGCTATCTCGCCAGCCCTGAGTTCACATTCTTAGCAAAGTAATTGCCTGAGCACACATACACTCCCCATGCCATTACAGGATAGCCACTTATTCTTCCTCTGCCTCCTCCTTCTCCTCCTCTTCTTCTGGTTCACTCTTCTTCTTTGAGTCCTTTGGTCTCTTCTTCCCTGCTTTACTTTTTTTTTTCCTGCTTCATTTCTACCCTTGGCACTGTGTGCAGCAATATCCTTCTCGTATTTCTCCTTTAGCTTGGCCACTTTTTGTTCGTATGGTTTATCTTTGGCTGACTGCTCAGACCACATTTCACCCCTTTTTTTGCAGTATCTCCAGTAGACAGTGGTGTTCACTTTTGTTTTTTGGGTGTTGTTCAGAGAAAAACAGGCAAAAGGCAGACGGTGGTCTTTAGGAGCATGCAGATCCTCCTTCTTTCCTCTCTTATTGCCAGCTTTGGGAGGAAGGTAATTTTTCATCTCCTGTCATATCCCTTTGCCATATCTTCAAACTTCGACTTTTCCTTGGCAGACGCGGTCTTCCATCTCTCCAAGCACTTGTTGGAGAACTCGCCAAGTTGACCGAGGAGTTGAGGTGCTTCTTCTTGGGCTTCTTGTGGCAGATCTGCATGAAGAAGGCATATGAGGACACCTTGCCCCAAGGCTTGCTGGGGTTTCCCTTGCCCATGGTGGTGCGGCCTGGTGTAGCTTTTCCTCAGGGTCCCACAGAGCAGCCGAGTGCGACTGAGATGCTTCCTTCCTAGGGCTCCGGCGAGAACTCTGTCCTTCTGGAATTTGAACTTGGTTTAGTCCTGTTGTTTTGTATTCCCCTGCTGTGTGGACCTTTTGGAATGGTCATGTTTATCTCATGTCATTGAATGTTGGAAGTGCTTAACTTTGTGTTTGTGCGGGGGCTCACAGTTGAGAGTTTGCCTTGGATCTTGGAGGAGACTTGGGACTTGGACTTTTCAGCAATGCTGAAACTGTTAGGACTTTGGCAACTCTTCGAGATGGACTAAAATGTCTTTTGTACACAGGGATGTACATGAGTCTTTGGGGGTCCAGGGGCAGAATGCTATGGCTTGTGTCTAGTTGTCCCCCCCCAAAGCCTCATGCACTCATAGGGTAGACTTTTACAGTTTGTGATTAACTCATGATCCACTGGGATTATGGACGTGATCCAACCCAACCTGAGGCAGACGGCCTGAATATTGCCATTGTTGCCGCTACTCTTCCCATTTGCTCTTGCTGTTTTGTTGTATTCAGCCACCATGAACTGCTGCCCTCTGCCATGTGCCGCTCTGCCTTGGCACCAGCTTTGTATGGGCTGAAACTTCCACAAACTGTGAGCTAAATAAACCTTTCCTTCCTTTGTGCTGGGTGTTGCATATTTGTCCCAGCAGTAAGAGAGGAGTAACTGAGATAACGGCAAGACTGTGCCCCCTCCAAAAAAAAAAAAAAAAGGGGGGGGGACTAATAGCAGAAAGTTAGAAAATCCCCAAATGTTTGGGGATCAAACATGTTCTAAACTAAGAAAAGAGGTCAGATGGGTGCAGCAGGACACATTTGTAATCTCATCCGAGTTCTGAGTTCTGAGCAAGTGGCATAAGAAAGGTTCAGGCAGGGATTGCAACGTTGAGTCTAGCTCAGGCAACTGAGTGAGTGACTTACTGAGAACCTCTCCACATAACAGGATCAGGCGGGGAGTGTGGCATGTTGTGCAAGCCATAGACTCAATCTCTAGTGCCACAAGGAAGAAAAAAAGAAAAGAAGCAAAAAACACAGAAAAAATCTCTGGAGAAACTAAATATTTTGAACTAAATGAAAATAAAAATATAAATTATTAAAACCTGCGGGTTGCAGTGAAAGTAGTACCTGGGAGGAGCCTCACAGCCCTAAGCACACAGCACAGAAGTGAAGAGAGATCTAAAACTAATAATGTGTTTCCACGGCAGGAAACTAGATGTGCAGGAATTATAACACTCACATGAGAAATCAATGAAACTGTCCACGGGAAATGAACAACAAGCCCAAAGTTGACTCTGAGAAATGCTCATAAAGCTGATAAACTTCTAGCCAGGCCAACCAAGGAAAAAGTAGAAAATATCACAAAATATTATCAGAAGTCTGGAGTGGTGGCACCTACCTGTCCTCTCAGCCCTCCCTGAGGCTGAGGCAGGAGGATGGGGGTGAGGGAGAAGGGGGAGAGGGAAGGAGGAAGAACTGTTGAGCTTTGTGGAGGACACTTTCCTTGTTGCTTGGACCAAACACCCAATGGATGCTCAAGGAGGCAAAGTTTATTTGGGTTCATAGGTTCGGTTAATGGCTCCAGGAGGGTGGGACAGGCAGAGCAAGCAGCCTGAGCAGCCGCTGAAAGGGAGGAGCAAGAAGAACCAGCCTGCCCGCCCCCATGCACATGCACACTCATGCACACCCACAAGTGCACACGTGCATATTATATGAGCAGCCTCGAGAAGGCCTCTGCTCTCCCTGGCTTGCAGCTGGAAGGCCCCCGTCTATGCGGGTGCTGGGGCTCAGCAGATCTGCCTTGAGTCAACCTCGACCTGATCCTGAGCCTGCGGCGCCCACTCGTGGGGCTTCGGGAACCCAGGGTGGAGGCACCCTGTGAGGTCGGAGCCAGATTCCAGAGGCCCCAGAGCACGTCAGGTCCAAGGGCACCTCCTGCGCATGCAGGACACAGGAAAGGGTCTCAGCCACAGTGTAGGAATGGGTGCCCTCTGCGGCTCTTCTGGAATGTTTTTTCCCTATCTACAGTCACCCCATTTGTACCTCAGATGACCCTGCAGATACTTATTTATAAGTGGGTCCAGTCTCACTAAGGCCAACCCGATTTATTTACTTATGTTTGGCAAGAATGATGAGCATTTAGACTCTGAGTTTACGCTGCTGGAACTTTCTTTTTTGTCTTTTTGAGACAAGGTCTTCTACACAGTTCAGGCTGTCCTTGAGCTCACTTTGTAACCCAGGCTGTTCTTGAACAACAATCATCCTGCCTCAGCCTCTTTTTTTTTTTTTTTTTTTTAATTTTATTTACTTATTTGTTAGCTTGTTTTGTTTGTTTGTTTCTTTCTTTATTTATTTTGTGGCTTGCTCAGCCTGCCCTGGTGGTGGGGCTGGCGCAGCATGTGGTGCCGGGGATCGAACCACAGTCCCTGCAGTTTCCTGAGCTTTCCTAAGCAGGCACTTTAGACCACTGAACCATCTCGCCCGCCCTCTGCCTCAGCCTCTTGAGCGCTGGGATTATAGACTAGTGCCACTGAGCCCAGCTTTATTTATTTATTTATTTTTGAGATGGGATTATAAGATTTTGAGATTCCTGGGCTCAAGTGACCCTTCCATCTGAGGACTAATGCAGCTGGGGCCACAGAGGTATGTTATCACATTTGCCTTCCTTTTTTTTTTTTTTTTTTTCCTCTATTTTTCTTTTTTTTTGTGGGTACCAGGAGTCAAACTCAGGACCCTGGCCTTCCTTGAAATTTTTAATGAGAATCTTAGATTGGACCTTTAGAAGCAACTTGGATCTGGAAACTGAAGCAAGGACTTGTATCCGGTTGTGTCTATAACACCTAAGATTTTGGCAGGCTCCTTGCATCCATCCCTGTGTCTTGAGGATGACAAGACTTAAAAGTTTGATGTTCTGGGCAGGCTGGTACAAACCTGTAATCCCAGCACTCTGTAGGCTGAGGCAGGAGGGTGCCATGAATTTGAGGTCAGCCTGGGCTACATAGTGAGTTCAAGGCCACTCTGAACTGCACAATGGAACCCTGTCTAAAAAAAAAAAAAAAAAAGGAGGAGGAGGGGGCCTGCAGAGATAGCTCTCAATGCATAAGTATCTGCCTGGCAACCACAAAGTCCCAAGTTTGATGCCCAGTACCGAAAAAATAAAAAAAATCATAGTGAGCTCAGGGCAGCTTGAACTACATAATAAGACCCTGTCTGGAAATACTAAAGACAATAAATAATAAAAAAATAATGAGCTTGGGACCAGGGAGATAGCTCCGTGGCACAAGTGCCTGCCTAGCAGGTGCAAGGTCGTGAGTTTGAACCCTGGTGCCGTAAAACAAAACAAAACAGCAACAACAAAAAAGTAAAAATAATGGGCTAGCCAAATAGCTCAGAGGATTAAAGCACCTGCAAGCAGGTGCAGGGGCTGCTGGGGGTTCGATTCCCAGGCCTGCTCTGCCAGTCCTGCCCCCTGGGCACACTGAGAGGGCAATGGAGACTGGGTGTGGTGGCGTGCACCTGTATTCCCAGCTCTTGGGAGGCTGCAAACAGGTGGCTCACTACGAGTCTGATTTAGTAGTGAGACCCTGAACACCCTCTAGAACCTCCCCAAAATAAAATAAAATAAAATAAAATAAAATAAAATAAAATAAAATAAAATAAAATGATGGGAGTTCCAGGCATGGTAGCGCACACCTGTGATTCCAGTGTGTGGGAACTGAGGCAGGAAGATCACTGTGAGTTTGAAGCCAACCTGGGCGACACAGTGAGACTCTGTCTCAGAACAGAACAAAACAATCTAATGGGAGTGAGGCAAAATAAACCTTCATACCTTTCTTCCTTTAAATTTTTTTGGGGGCGGGTAGGGTCTCATTACTGAGGATGGGCCTGGATTTGTGATCCTCTAGTCTCTTCCTCCCCGACTGCAGGGATTACAGGGATGCGCCACCCAGCTAAAACCTTTTTTGTTGTTGCTACTGTTTTGTTTTTTGAAACAGGGTCCACCTCTGTAGCTGAGTCTGACTTTGAACTCATTGTATATAGCTCAGGCTGGCCTCAAACTCACAGTGCTCCTCCCACCTCAGCCTCCCTGGTGCTGGGATTATAAGTGTGTACCACCATGCCCAGTCCTTTATTAAAAACATGTGGTGGGCCAGGCAAAGAAGTCATAACGCAATGCATTTTCCAAAGACCTTGGTGGGGGGCACCGGGGAGGGGGACTGGTACAAGGCAAAGAAGTCTCTTCTGAATGTGTCACTTGTCAGTAGTGTAACTGAGGCCCCCTCTTTGTAAGTTGCCCTTAATAGCATAGACAGCAAAGCGAGGCAGAAATACTGTAGGCCCTTGGCTAGGCCTTGGCCTCAAAAGCACCAGGACAGAGGTGAGACACGTCGTGTGTGGCCAGAGACCCATCTGTTGGGGACATGGGCCCAAGATAAAGATGCAACGACCAGGCCTGTGCAGGACTTGCTCAGAGGGCAAACACCAGGCCTCGTGAAGCTCGGACAGGCACCCAGGGGATGATGACCCAGGCCTCCGAACCCTCACTTCCTGCAGAAAGTGTTCTTCCCACGCCCCGCGTTAAGTGCCTAGCTCCCCCAGCTGACCGCGGTTACCCGAGAGGCTGCACCTGTGCTCGCTGGTTACTCATGGGTGCGCCCCCTGGTGTACCCACATGGGTACTGCTCCATGGCATTTAACTGTAAGGGGGGCTCCTGGCGACCCATTTGGGCCCCTTCCTGCCTCTCTCGGGAGCTCTGCCGCTCCCTCTCAATAAGCATTTCCTGCTCTTAACTGCTGTTGTCCCTAAAATTCATTCTTTGACTTCTAGAGAGCACGACTTGGTATACCGGACATCGAATGCATCGAGGGCTGTACTGTCTCCCTCGCGCCACACCCGGAGGCTCTGCTCTCGCCCCTGTAACACTGACTTCTCTCCCCTCTGCCTGTGGCTTTCTAGATTCTACGAAAAAGTCACATTTAAATGACGGGATGGGGGCGGGGCAGTGAGATGGCTCAGCGGTCTAAAGCGCTTAGGCAAATTTAGGCAACACCAGGGACAATCCCGATCCCGATCCATGGCACCACATGCTGTGCCAGCCCCACCCCCAGGGTAGGCTGACCCAGTTTAAAAAAAAATTGGGGCTGGCAAGAAGGCTCAGCGGTCCAAAGTGCTTGCTTAGGCAAGCTTAGGCAACCGCAGGGACCATGGTTCGATTCCCAGCACCACATGCTGCGCCAGCTTCACCCTCAGGGCAGGCTGAGCCGGCCATAAGAAAAAAAGAACGACTGAGGGGTGTTAACTGCCGCTGGGCCAATGGCACAAGCCTGCTGTACCAGCTGTGCAGCAAGCTGAGAGGCAGTGGGGTCCTGGGCAACTTAATGGGGTCCATCTCAAGGTGAAAAGCGTCAAGGATAGAGCTAACTGGTAGAGCACTGGCCTAGCATGTGCAAGCGTCTGGCTTAATGCCTATTACAAACAAAACAACAAAAAACCAACTTCTAAACAATCTTCCTTCCTTTTTTTTTTTTTTTTTTAAAATATTATGGGAGGCTCAGCCAGACTTACAGACACTTACAGATTCCATTCTCAGTAATGTACAAATCAACTAGATAGAAGCCAGAGGTGGTCGTGCACACCTGTAACCCTAGCAGCTGGGAAGCTGAGGCAGGTCAATTGCTGCAAGTCCGAGCGCAGCTTGACCTACCCTGTCTTAAAAACAGCCAGGGCCAGGGAGATAGCTCAGTAGAATAAGTGCTTGCCTGGCAAGTGCAAGGCTCTGAGTTCAATCCCCGGTACCACAAAAAAAAAAAAAAAGAAAGAAAGAAAAAAAAAAATTGGGGGCCGGGTAAAAAAACAGATCTGGGGAGACAGCTCAGTGACATAAGTACCTGATTGGCATGCATAAGTTCTCTAGTTTGATCCCTAGTACTAAACAAACAAACAAAACCCAAAATGAACAAACAACAAAATAATTAGATGGATGATCAATAAGGAAACAGCCAATGGGACCTAAGAGACCCAAGCATCAGGAATATCAGAACACACACTCCCCAGGACACATCGTGTCTTCTGTATTTAGGGCACAAAACACGTCCCAATAATTTTCTTTTTAGTACTAGGGAGTCAAACCCCGGGCCTCATATGTGCTGTAAGCACATGTGCTAGAACTACATTTCTAGCTCTCAATAAGTTCAGAAAGACTGAAATCATATGCAGTTTCTTTTCCAATCTAGTGGAATAGAACTAAAACTTAGCAACATAAGAAAAACCAGAAAATTCACAGACAAATGGAAATCAAAGTCTTAACCTATGGTCAAAAACTAATCACAAGGAAGTTTAGGAAATACATTTGAGACAAATAAAGTAAGAAACCAAGCTAAGCCAAATCCACAGGAGGTACTGAGAGGAGTGTGGGAGAGAGCTTCCTAGCCGAGAATACAGATCAGTGGGAAGGAGACGTCAAGCTAGCAACCTAGCGGTGCATTAAGGGGCTAGAATACGAGGCACAAGCAAGCCCACAACAGCAGAGGGCAGGACATCAACAGAGGAGGCCAGAGGGAGACGAAGTGGAGAAAATCAGCGAGAAGAAAAACTGGTTAAATGATAACAATTTGTAAATGTTCAGATTGACTAAGAAAGAGACGAGACTTCGGTTACTAAACTCAGAAAGTGACAGTGGCTGCCCATCTTACAAAAAGGGAAGATCCCATGGGAGGAGCCGTGAGCAGTTGGTTCACATAAACTAATCGATTAACAAAGAAATGGGAACTTTTCATTAGATGAAGTAAGCAAATTCTTAGAAACCCATAATCCCCTAAACTGAGGAAGACAGAACGGGGCCTGTAGGGTCCAGGCCACAGCGTGAGCCGGGGTCGGCAGCGGGAAGGACAGCGGGCCCGGCGCGCTGCGCCCCGCGCCCACCTCCGCACCTTCGCAGTCGCTGCGTCCCCGTCTAGGGCGGGGGGCTCCCGGGAGCGAGGACCTGAGCGCGACTTCCCGCGGGAGGACCGGCTCCTCGGATGCAGGCGGCGCGGCTGCGCCTCGGGGCGTGCCCCGGAGCGGGCGAGCGGGCGGGCGGCCCCCGCAACGGCTTCTGCAGTGAGCCGCCCCACGCTGCCCACGCCGCCCCGCGAGGCCGCAGGACCGGCTCCTCTCTGCAGCCAGGGCGCCTGGTGAACAGGCGTGCACGAAACACACACGGTCACGCGCACTCACCCCAAAGTTTTTAGAAAAGAAGAAACTACAGACACTTCCGACTGTGGGCACCCCAGCAATTAATCTCTGCCCACTTCTGGCATTTGGGTTTGGGCGAGCCGCTTCGACGGAGGGAGGTGCGGGAGGCTCGCGTGTGCAGGCGTGTCAGCCCGGGAGGGCTCCGCACGGCACCTCTGAGCGGCTGCTCGGGGCTGTTCGGTGGCGACCCGGGCTTCGGCGCCCGCGAGCCCTGCGGCCCTGCTGCTCGGCTCTGGAAAACTCACATTCTTGACGAGCATTTTTCTGCTTCAGTTCTAGAGGAATCTGAGCAACGAGGCTGACCCCAAGGGCCCGCTGCGCGGGGACCCGGCCCTGCCGCTGCTGTGGCCGGCTGCTGCCTGCACCGTGCGCCTGTGTCCACGGTGCACTGCGCGTGGCGTCCACCGTGGCACCTGCGGGCAGCCTGCGGCCGCTCCGACACTGGCATAAGTGCAAAGCTGGCCGGGGAAAGCCCGGGGGCGCCTAGAAGGCAGGGGATTCTCGGATAATAAAGCGCCGGGGCTCTTCAGACACGAGGATGCCGGGAGGGGATGGGGCAGTAGAGAGGAGGGCGGCGTGCTTTGTCTGTCCTCCAGCTCCCCACGGGGAAGGCAGGCATCCTGGACTGCAAACGTGGATTTGTAAACATTCAACAATTAAAACATTTTTGAAAATTAAAAACAATACAGAACTAAGGATCTACAGTGGACATGGTGCTCGTGGCGAGGCTGCGAGCTCTTCCTCTGGGCTCAGGACCGAGGCAACAGCACTCACTTTCACCCTGTTCAGGGTGGTGAAGTTCCAGAAAAACGCACTACGCAGAAATAAAGCACATCAAATTGGGAAAGAAACAGTTATCTCTGGGTGCAGATAATGTGTTCTTTTTTTTTTTTTTTTAAATTATTTATTTATTTATTTGTTTGCTTGTTGTGTTTGTTTGTTTCTTTATTTATTCATTTTGTGGCTGGCTCAGCCTGCCCTGGTGGTGGCGCTGGCGCAGCATGTGGTGCCGGGGATCGAACTGCAGTCCCTGCAGTTGCCTGAGCCCTCCTAAGCAGGCGCTTTAGACCACTGAACCATCTCGCCGGCCCGATAATGTGTTCTTATAAGCAGAAAAACTAACAATTCTACAAAATTTAGACAACTTAACAAATGAACATGATAAAAATTAATACACAAAATCAGCCGTATTTTATACTCACAACAAATAATTAGAAATAAAATTTAGGGGCTGGCGAGATGGTTCAGTGGTCTAAAGCGCCTGCTTAGGAAAGCTCAGGCAACTGAAGGGAGTGCGGTTCGATTCCCGGCACCACATGCTGCGCCAGCCCCATCACCAGGGCAGGCTGAGCCAGCCACAAAATAAATAAATAAAGAAACAAACAAACACAAGCGAACAAATAAATAAATAAAAATTAAAAAAATAAAATAAAATTTAAGGAAGGATATCATTTATAGTAGCATCAAAGAGAATGCTTAGGGATTTAAAACAGTGCAGTCTTATGGAAAATAGAGACTGGTGGCTCCTAAGAAAGCCGATAGGCAGGCAGTTTCCTCCCGGAATATATATTCAAATGCAGTGAAAGCAGACACTTAAATATGCTTTCCAGTGTTCATGCACTGCTGCTTACAGCAGCCAAAAGGCGGAAGCAACCTTAGCGCCTCCCCACAGGTAGGTGAAAACAGCAGCAGCAGCAGCGCACTACGCAGACATAAGATGGAGCAGAGCTCTGATACGCACTACGACATGCACCAAACTTGAAAATCTTGTGTTAAATGATTTTTTTTTTTTTTTTTGCGGGGGTGGGGGGACTGAATTCAGGCCCTTGCACTTGCCAGGCAAGCGCTTATTCTACTGAACTATTTCCCGGGCCTCTCCTTATGTTAAATGAAATAAGAAAAATATAAAAGAATAAATGCACAAGTAATGGAAAATTTTGGAGACAATGGGTAGTTGTGTGTGGTAGAATATGCCTGTAATTCCAGCATAGGCTAAGCCAGAAGGACCTTGAGTTTGAGGCCAACCTGGGCTACGTAGTGAGTTCAAAATTGGCCTGGATGATACAGATCCTGTATCAGAGAAACAAACAAACAAACAAACAATAGTGGTGTGTAACATAAGTGTAATTAATCCCACTGAAAGTGGCAAGTTTTATCATATATTGCACTGTAATTAAAAAAAAAAACTAATAATGTAATGTATCTCAAAACTTCGAGAGGCGGGGGAGATAACTTGACCATCTAAGCACCTGCCTGGCAGGCACAAGGACCCAGGTTTGATTCCCATTACTGCATGCTGTGCTGGTCCCAAAACTTGGGCGTGGTGGTGCATACCTATAATCCCAGAGCTGGAGAGGCTGAAAACAGGAGGATCACTAGGAGACTGAGTCTGAGCTGCATAGCAAGACCCTGTTCCAGATAAATAAATAGATAGTTAACTTTAAAAAAGCGAAACTTCAATTTTTTTTTTTTTTTTTTTTGCAGGACTAGGGTTTGAACTCACAACCTTGCACTTGCCAGGCAGGCACTTGTGCACGGAGCTATCTCCCCAGCCCCCAAAACTTCAAATTTTACCTGTATTTACAGTGCTGGGATCAAACTCATGACCCTGTGCATGATAGCCAAATGCTCTGCCTCTGTGCTATATTTCCAGCGAATTACGATAAATGAGAGAGTATGATGGCATATAAATTATATCTCAAATCTGTTTAAAATAAATATAAATGTTAAAATATTTATACCAGGTGTGGTGGCATATTTCTATAATCCCAGCACCTGGGGAAGTTGAGGCAAAATGATTGGAAATTTAAGCCCAGCTTGGGAAATTTAGTAAAGTCTTGTTTCAAAATAAAAAACAGAAAGGGCCAAGGATGTAGGTCAGTACCAAGGCTCTGAATTCAAGCTGCAGTACTCACAAAAAATTGTATTTCTATGCCATAACATGAACAAATTCAACACAGAATTGTGTAAATATTCTCACTTACAGTAGCACACAAAACAACAAAGCAGGACGGAGTCTGTAGCTCAGTAGATCTTGACTAGCTTACATAAGGTCCTAGGTTTGATCTCTGGCACTGTGAACATAACACACACACACACACACACACACACGCTTAATAATTCATTTAGCAAATAAGTGAAGAACTTACACTACAATTAATGAAAGTCATTCTTTGTTGA
Organism: Capromys pilorides; assembly: GCA_004027915.1. Classification (NCBI taxonomy): domain Eukaryota; kingdom Metazoa; phylum Chordata; class Mammalia; order Rodentia; family Capromyidae; genus Capromys; species Capromys pilorides. The sequence continues at coordinate 31,850 of PVKN010001797.1, read as the reverse complement.
AAGAAATTACAGCAGTACTGAGTAAGTAGAAAGACATCTTATGTTCATGAATCAGAAGACTTCAAGCAGTAACTTTTCCAAAATTATTCTATAGATTCAACATAACCCACATCAAACTCTCAGATGACTTCTTTGCAGAAATTGTCAGACCAACTCTAAAATTCACATGGAAATTTATTTATTTATTTAAATTTTATTTATTTATTTATTTGCTTGTTGTGTTTGTTTGTTTCTTTATTTATTCATTTTGTGGCTGGCTCAGCCTGCCCTGGTGGTGGCGCTGGCGCAGCATGTGGTGCCGGGGATCGAACTGCAGTCCCCGCAGTTGCCTGAGCCCTCCTAAGCAGGCGCTTTAGACCACTGAACCATCTCGCCGGCCCACATGGAAATTTAAAAGAACCGCTAGGTCAATCTTAAAAAAAAAAAAAAAAAAAAAGAGTAACAGAGGGCTGGGGATATAGCTCAGCAGCATAGTGCCTACCTGGCAAGCATGAGGTCATGAGTTCAATTTCCAGTACTAAAAACAAAGTAACAGAGCCAGGTGTGGTGGTACATGCTTGTAATCCCAGTGCTTGGGAGGCTGAGGCAGGAGGATCACCATAAGTTTGAGGCCAGCCTGTGAGTTGTCCTTACACTATATAGTAAGACCCTATCTCAAACAAACAAATAATAAAAGAGTAATAGAATGGAGAAATCACATATTCCAACTTCAAAACTCACTGCAAAATTATAATAAGTGTTATGGTGGTCTAAAGATATCTATCTATATCTGTCTTTCTTAGAATAGAGTACAGAAATAAATATTTACACATACAAGTAATTGGTCTTCAATAAATCGTCCATATAGTCCAAGGGATAAAGGAATAGCTTTTTAAGCAAACTACTCTGCGACAAGTGACTTGCCAAAGAACTGAAGCTGGACTGCCTGGTTCATGTCATATACAAAATCAGCTTAAACCTGATTGAACAGGTTTTGGTGCAATGACAATGTTCTAAAACTGATTGTGATAAAAATGCACCTGCATTTATTTTTTTTTAAATGCACCATTCTATGAATATAGTGAGCCATTGAATTACAGATATCAAAGCAGGTGAATGTGTTAATTGCATCTCAATGTATTATTTTCAGAAGTGGGAAGAAAGCCAGGTGTGGTGGAGCATGATGTGGTCCCAGCTACCTGGGAGGACAAGACAAGGGGACTGCTTGAGCCCATGACTGTGAGGCCAACATGGGCAATATAATAAGATCCCCATCTCAAAAAAAGAAAAAAATGGTTGGATGTGGCACATGCCTATAGTCATAGTAGGCTGGGAGGTTGAGGCAGGATTTCAATTCAAGCTCTGCCTGGAATTTTAGCAAGACCTTGTCTCAAAATAAAAAAAGGACTGGGCATGTAGTTTGGTGAAATCTTGGGTTTAATTTGAAAAAAAGGAAAAAGTTGGAGAGATTATACAACTAGGAGGCTAAAGTGGGGTGGTTTGAGTCCAGCCTGGACAACTTAGCAAGACTTTGCCAAAAATAAAATGTTGGAAGGTGTAGTGCACAGTGAAGGCCCTCGCAAAAAAAAAAAAAAAAAAAAAAAAAAGATAAATATTACTGCCCAACTTCTGGAACCAATGTTTGGTAACCAAATCAAACAAGAGTGGCACTGGTTAAAGAAAAAAGTGGGCCAAAGGAACACAACAGACCTCTAAATACAGCCAAGCAGCCTTGACAAAGGTGCAAAGGCAACTCAATGGATAAAGGAGATTCTTTCCAACCATATGGGTGGGGCAAGGTGTTCTTTTCTGGTAGTGCTAGGGATTGTACTCATTTTTTAAAATTTTATTTAAACTTTATTTATTTATATTATGGCTGGCTCAGCCTGCCTTGGGGATGGGGCTGGCACAACATGTGGTGCTGGGGATAGAACTGGGGTCCCTGTGGTTGCCTAAGCAGGTGCTGTACATTGTGTCAACTTGGCGGGAGGCCAGCGGTTTATTAATTTGGCTGCACTGCCTGGCTGTTTCACACTGTGAGCCATGAGGGCCCTGCCCCAGAATAACTCAGTTTGGACTTTATCTCCTGGGTTCCTGCATAGATTTGTCAGCCTCTAGTTTGGACCCTTCAGCTTTTCATAGCAGATTCTTCTGCCTTCCTTTTCAGTCACAACGGCTGTTAGGAACCAGTTGAAACTGGTTAAGACTAGTAGAGACCAGTAGGGATGGGACACTGCAGTGAGTATAAAAGCCTCGGGACTGAATCCTTCAGTGGGCAGTGTGCAGACGCTCTCAGCACACTTCCCCATCTGACTCTGGGACTGGCACATTTTGTGTTATATCTGTTCCCTGTATTATATCTGTTCCTCTAGTAAAACCCTGACTAGAACAGAATATGGTACCAGGAGTGGGGTTAGAGAAACAGAATATAGTGATGGCACTTTTTAATGCTTTAAGTGTTCCTGGAATTGGCTACGAGATTTGATGAGACCTAAAGACACTGTGGTCTCTCCTGATATTAAGGAGCATATTGATACTCCTTGGCATGAGGTTTTAAACCTAACATGCCATATAGATCCATTTGATTACCCTAATTCACCACTTGTGAGATCTCAGGAATTTAGAGATTCCATGCAGAAAAATTTTGAATCTCTTTGGCAAAGTAAGGAGTATAGTGATGCTGTCTGGTTTGTCTTATCCTCACTGGACAAAATTTGAATGAAAATAAGGAGCTTGAAGATACCATTTCCTGCCTCCAGACTCAGATAAAAAATTTAAAGGTTTCTAAGTGTGTCCTGACAGACAATCTCCTCTCTTTTAGCCACAAGGCTGAGGTTGCAGAGACCCAAATGCAGTCCCTCATAATTCGACTGGCTGAACTGCAACATAAATTAAATGCTCAGCCTCGAAGGGTATTGGAAGTGAAAGTGAGGGCACTGATTAGAAAAGAATGGGATCCCATGAATTGGAATGGAGATGTAGGGGAGGATCCTGAGGAGGCTGAGGATGTTGAGTTTTTAGATGCCAATGAGATTATTTTGCCCGAGGAAGAGATTTCACCATCCACTGTGGCAGAGGGATCACTGCCTTTACCCTCTGTCATGTTAGTGTCTCCTGATATATCTGGAGAAACCAGTCCTGCATGGGATGAACAGAATACTGGTGGAACTCCTCTGGACCCACCCTCACCACCCATTTTTGCCTCTAGGCCCATCACCAGGCTTCAATCACAGAAGTCACCTAAAGGAGAAGTACATAAGGTGATTCATGAGGAGACCCATTATTCTCCCAAAGACCTTCTTGGGTTTTATAACTCTTCTTAGCAGAGGCCTAATGAGCAGGCATGGGAATAGATTTTATGAGTGTGGGATAATGGTGGAAAAAACATATACCTGGATCAGGCTGAGTTTGTTGATATGGGCCCACTAAGTAGGGACTCTGAATTTAATGTTGTGGCTCGAGGAGTAAAGAAAGGTGTTTATTAAAAGAAAAGAAAAGAAAAGAAAAGAAAGATGTTGATAGTCTATTTGGTTGGCTGGCAGAAGTGTGGCTCAAAAGATGGCACACAGTGAATGAGTTAGAGATGCCTGATATTCCATGGTTTACTGTAGATGAAGGGATCCAGAGGCTTAGGGAAATGGGAATGCTGGAGTGGATCTGTGGTGTGAAACCTAATCCTCCACATTTGGAAGATCCTGAAAACATGCCCGTCACTAACAACTTGAGAAACAGATTTGTGAGGGGGGCACCAGCATCCCTGAAGAGCCCTGTCATTGCTCTTCTCTGTTTGCCAGACCTTATGGTGGGGACAGCAGTTACTCAATTAGGAAATTTAAGGGCCAAGGGCTTGATTGGATCCTGAAGTGGCAGAGGTCAAGTGGCAGCACCTAATCGCCATGGACAGCAGAAGCAGAATAATGACCAGAATAATCTGACATGCTAGACCTATGGCATTGACTGATTAGCCACGGTGTTCCCAAAGGTGAAATAGATGGGAAACCTACAAAGTTTTTGCTAGATTTATATAAACGAAAAAATTTAGAGGCAAAAGGGCAGAGACCTACCTCAAACCATGGTAATAAGCAATCCCAGCCCCTCAACTAGCTCCCAGACTTGAGCCAGTTTACAGATCCAGAACCCCTTGAATGGTGGGGATGCCAGGGCTCCTTGGGGAAGGATCCTGATGTCCCAGGAATTTGTACAGTCAATATTTCTCCTATCATTTCCCAGAGGGACCTAAGGCCTTTTGCCCAAGTGACTACACTGGGGAAAGGGGAACGATCAGACATTTCGGGGACTACTGGACACTGGTTCTGAACTAACACTGATTCCAGGGGATGCAAAACACCACAGTGGCCCTACAGTGACAGTAGGGGCCTATGGAGGGCAAGTGATCAACGGAGTTTTAGCAAAGGTCCAAGCCGCAGTGGGTCCAATAGGTCCTTGAATCCATCCTGTAGTCAGTTCCCCTGTTCCAGAATGTATAATTGGAATAGACATACTCAATGCTTGGCAGAATCCTCATATTGGTTCCCTAACCTGTCATGTTAGGGCTATTATGGTTGGAAAGGCCAAGTGGAAGCCTCTAGAATTGCCCTTGCCTGGTAAAATAGTGAACCAAAAGCAGTATCGCATTCCTGGAGGGATTGCAGAGATTAGTGCCACCATCAAGGACCTGAAGGATGCAGGGGTGGTGGTTCCCACCACATCTCCATTTAATTCTCCCATTTGGCCTGTGCAGAAGACAGATGGGTCTTGGAGAATGATAGTAGATTACCGTAAACTGAACCAGGTGGTGACTCCAATTGCGGCTGCAGCACCAGATGTGGTTTCCTTGCTTGAGCAGATTAATATATCTCCGGTAGTTGGTATGCAGCTGTTGATTTGGCAAATGCCTTCTCCATACCTATCCATAAGGACCATCAGAAGCAATTTACTTTCACTTGGCAAGGCCAGCAATATACCTTCACTGTTTTGCCACAAGGGTACATGAACTCTGTGGCCCTGTGTCACAACTTAGTTCACAGGGACCTTGATTGCTTTTCTCTTCCTCAAGGTATTACACATAACACTGATGATGTTATGCTGATTGGACCTAGTGAGCAGGAGATGGCAACCACCTTGGATTTGTTAGTACAGCATTTGAGAGCCAGAGAATGGGAAATAAATCCCACAAAAATTCAAGGTCCTTCTACCTCAGTGAAGTTTCTAGGAGTCCAGTGGTGTGGAGCATGTAGAGATATTCCTTCTAAAGTAAAAGATAAGTTGCTGCATCTGGCTTCCCCCATGACCAGAAAGGAGACACAGCACCTAGTGGGCTTATTTGGATTTTGGAGGCAACGTATTCCTCACTTAGGTATCCTACTATGGCCCATTTACTGAGTGACTCAGAAAGCTGCTAATTTTGAGTGGGGCCCAGAACAGGAAAAAGCCCTGCAACAGGTCCAGGCTGCTGTTCAGGCTGTTCTGCCTCTGAGACCATATGATCCAGCAGATCCCATGGTACTCGAAGTATCAGTGGTAGATAAGGATGGTGTTTGGAGTCTCTGGCAGGCCCCCAGAGGTGAATTGCAGCGGAGGCCTTTAGGATTTTGGAGCAAGGCTCTGCCATCTTCTGCAGACAACTACTCTCCCTTTGAAAAACAGCTCTTGGCTTGCTACTGGGCATTAGGGGAAACTGAGCACTTGACTATGGGACACCAGGTCACCGTGAGACCTGAGCTGCCTATCATGGCCTGGATACTATCTGATCCATCAAATCATAAGGTTGGACGTGCTCAACAACAGTCCATCATTAAATGGAAGTAGTACATTCATGACAGAGTCAGGGCAGGCCCAGAGGGCACAAGTAAATTACATGAGAAAGTTGCCCAGATACTTATGGCTCCTACATCTGCTGTGTTGCCCTCTGTCTCCCAGTATGCACCCATAGCATTGTGGGGTGTGCCATATAATTAGCTGTCACAGGAAGAGAAGACTAGAGCCTGGTTTACAAATGACTCTGCACACTATACAGGTACCACCTGCAAGTGGACAGCGCAGCATTGCAGCCCCTTTCTGGGACATCACTAAAGGACAGTGGTGAAGGGAAATCATCACAGTGGGCAGAGCTTCGGGAAGTTCACCTAGTAGTACATTTTGCCTGGAGAAAGAGATGGCCAGATGTGCGACTATATACTGACTCATGGGCCGTAGCCAATGGTCTGGCTGGATGGTCAGGAATTTGCAAAGAGCATGATTGGAAAATTGGTGACAAGGATATTTGGGAGGAGGTATGTGGACAGAACTTTCCATATGGGCAAAGGATGTAAAAATATTTGTTTTCCATGTAAATGCTCACCAAAAGTTGACCTCAGCAGAAGACAACTTTAAGAACCAAGTGGATAAGATGACCCGTTCTGTGGATGGTGGTCAACCTCCTTCCTCAGCCACCCCTATTATTGCCCAGTGGGCCCATGAAGAGAGTGGCCATGGTGGCAGGGATGGAGGTTATGCATGGGCTCAGCAACATGGACTTCCACTCACCAAGGCTGATCTGGCTACAGCTGCTGCTGAATGCCCAATATGCCAGCTACAGAGGCCAACACTGAGTCCCTGATATGGTATGATTCCCCCAGGGTGATCAGCCTGCAACCTGGTGGCAGGTTGGTTATATTGGACCACTTCCATCATGGAAGGGACTGTGCTTTGTCGTCACTGGCATAGACACATATTCTGGATATGAATTTGCCTTTGCTGTGCATAATGCTTCTGCCAAAACTACCATCTGTGGACTTACAGAATGCCTTATACACCACCATGGTATTACACACAGTATTGCTTCTGACCAAGGAACACATTTTACAGCCAAAGAGGTGCAGCAGTGTGTTCATGCTCATGGAATTCACTGGTCCTATCATGTACCTCATCATCCAGAAGCAACTAGACTGATAGAACGATGGAATGGCCTTTTGAAGATGCAGTTACAATGCCAGCTAGGTGGCAATAGTTTGCAGGGCTGGGGTAAGGCACTCCCACAGGCTGTATATGCTTTGAATCAGCTCCCTCTGTATGGTACCATGTCTCCCATAGCCAGGATTCATGGGTCCAGGAATCAAGGGGTGGGAGTAGACATGGTACCACTCACCATTAACCCTAGTGGTCCACTAGAAAAATTTTTACTTCCTGTCTCCACACATTATGCTCTGCTGGACTAGAAGTCCTAGGCCCAGAGGCGGGTAAGGCTTGTACCAGGAAGCTCAGCAATGATACCATTGAACTGGAAGCTAAGATTTCTCCCTGGTCACTTTGGACTCCTCATGCCTCTGAGGAAACAAGCTAAAAAGGGAGTCACAGTGTTTTCAGGGGTGATTGAGCCAGGCTATCAAGGAGAAATTGGGTTATTACTCCACAATGGAGGAAAGGAAGAATATACATGGAGTGCAGGAGATACCTTGAGGAGCCCCCTAGTATTGTCATACCCTGTTATTAAGGTGAATGCGAACCTACAACAACCTAATACAGGCACAGTGACAAATGGTCCAGAGTCTTCAGGAATGAAGGTATGGGACACACCACCAGGAAAAGAACCAAGACCTGCTGAGGTACTTACTGAGGGCCAAGGGAATGCAGAATGGGTAGCAGAAGAAGGCAGTTACAAATATCAGCTACTACCCTGTGACCAGCTACAGAAAAGGGGATTATAATAGTACTATTTCACCCCTGTATATAGTTGCATTATAATATAATATGGATTAATTTATGTCAATGTTGAAGGTATGAGTGCATTTCTGTTGATATGTAGGATAATATAGTTATAATAATGTTTGGTACAATTATAGGCATATCTCTATATCTGGAGACTGATTTAAAGAAATATGTCTAGTTGCCAAGTTGACAAGGGGTGGATTGTAGTGGTTGATACATTGTGTCAATTTGGTGGGATGGTGGATACATTTTATCAGTACATTGTGTCAACTTGGCCTGACCTTGCACTTGCCAGGCAGGCACTTGTGCCATGGAGCTATCTCCCCAGCCCCAAAGCAGGCGCTTTAAGCCTGCCGAGCTATCTTGCCAGCCCCCAGGGATTGTACTCATGATTTCACTCTGAGCTATGACCTAGCCCATTCTTTCATTCCGTCATTGATTCTTTCAGCCATTCATTCATTCATTCATTCATTCAGCACAAGGCCTTGCTACGTCACTAAGTTGTGCAGGCTGGGCTCTAACTTCTGATCCTCCTGCCTCAGCCTCCAAAGCTGTTGGGATTACAGTTGTGTACTACCATGCATGGCTATATAAATGAGATTTTTTTTTAAACTTTATTTATTTATATTATGATTGGCTCAACCTGCCCTGGGATGGGGGCTGGCACAGCATGTGGTGCCGGGGATCAAACTGCAGTCCCTGTGGCTGCCTAAGCTTGCCTAAGCAGGCACTTTAGACCGCTGAGCTATCTTGCCAGCCCTCAAATGAGATTCTTGACAGAATGTATATATTCATAAAAATTAACTGAAAGTGAACTATAAACCTAAGTGGAGATCACAAAATTTAAGTTTAGAGAAGAAAACAAGAGAACACGTACAGGATTTTGAATTGGACAGTGAAGCTTTTTCCCCCATGCTCTGGGGATCGATCGCATTCAGGACCTAACGAACACTAGGTGAGTCCTTTACCACTAAGCTGTACATACTACTGGCATGGAGCCTTCATTTATTTTTGTGGAACCGGGGATTGAACTCAGGACCTTGCACTTGCCAGGCAGGCACTTGTGCCCCTGAACTATCTCTCCATAGCCCTGAGTCTTTAGACAGAGTGCCTAAAGCAGGATTCATGAGAAGTAAAAAATTAATAATCTGTACTTTTTTTTTTTTCAAAAGGCACTCCTAAAAGAATGGAAAAATAAGCACCTAGGATAAGTAAGAAAGTATCTGTGAAACATACCTGGTAAAGGACTTGTATTAAATATGCAAAGAAGAGTGGGGAGAGAAGTGAGCTGGCATGGGGCACTGGCCTATAACCCCAGATATGTGGAAGGCGGGGGGAGCATCACTGCAGCCTGGACTGTGGACTTGGAAGCCAGTCTGGAAATTGCAGTGAGAATGCAAGTTAAAAAAAAAAAAAATTGGGCAGGCCAGATAGCCCAGCGGATTAAAGCACTTGCTTAGGTAGATGCAGGGACCAGGATTCGATCCTGGCATGCCATGTCAGCCCTGCTCCGGCAGTGGACTGGGCATGGTGTAATGCCCAGCCTTGGGAGGCTGAAAACAGGAGGATCACTACGAGTCCAATCTGTGTAGTGAGACCCTGTAGATGGACCCTGTACTAGATACATTAAATAAAAAATCCAAAACAAAACAAAAGAGCTAGGGAGATAGCTCAGCGGCATAAGTGCCTGCCTGGCAAGCACATGGTCCTGAGTTCAATCCCCGTTAATGGAAAAAAAAAAAAAAAAAAAAAAAAAAAAAAAAAAAAAAAAGAGGAAATAAAACAAAATATGCAAAACCCTCTGAAATCTCAGTAAATTAAAACATAGCCAAAGACCGGAGCAGTTGCAGCACCAAAGCTGTACTGAAGATGGAGATTACAATCAGCACCTGGGAAGACACATAGCTTCACATGCCAAGGGAACTGCGAATGACACTGTGAAGTCTCTGCTCTGGACTCAGTCCCAGTGCTGGCAGGCAGGTGGGTGGAGCCACAGATAGTCTCCTTCACTGGAGGTGGGGAAGCCTGCTCTGAAAGACCATTGGGCTTCTCCCCACGCCAAGCACAGCCCCCTCAAGAACCAGAAATCAGATCCTACCTTAAGATTTCCGCACAAAACCTGTACACGAATGTTTATACTTTTATTTGTCATAGCCCCAAACTGGAAGTAAACAAGATACCTTCAACAGAAAAATGAGTAAACCAAGTGCTGCACAAGGCAGAGTGCATAGCCACCCCTCAGCAATAAAGCAAACCCAAATCAACCAGCCTCTGCGGACATAAGCAAATGGATAAATGTCGACAAAGCTAAGCTGGTCTTGAACTGCACAGCCCACGATAGCCAAGAACTTGTTCTCCTCCTCAGAGGAGCCATGGACCTAAATGATGTCCATTTCATCACATGCTGGGTTGGACTATATAAACTTGAAGTAACTTTTCAACCACCCAACTGTGGGACATTGTTATTACGATGTTGGCATTTTTACTCAATAATCTTTTTAAGTATCCAGAATTCAAAAGTTGGCACGAGAGGTCTTCTAGGCCAGACAGGTGGATTAAAACTTGTTACTGGATCTGTTGCTTTGATTTTTCATTGTAAATGTCAGAAACCAAGTCTTATCACAAATATATCGCAACTCTGATCTTTAAGCATGTCAATGACAGTTTTTGTGGAGTCAGTTTCTAGGCTCTCAGAGCTCCCTCCTGCTCACAAATCCCTGGGTAAACAAACTATATCACCACCAACTGAGAAGTTGTGTATAAGTGTATGTCCCTGCAGGTAATACAAATGCATCAAACTTCATATGCAATATTCAAACTTGCTAATAACTCAGTCTTTCTCCAGGTGAGGAAGCAACTTGGGGAATATCCACAGGCCCAATCCTAGTCAGCAGCAAAAGCAATCAACTGCTCAAACCAGCAACAACAATCACCTCGACGACCATTTCCACTATGTTGAGTAACAGGGGTCACACTCCCTCTCTGCAGAAAATATGCTGTATTTTCACTTAGTGAAAATTCTAGAAAATAATCTAGTTAGAAATCAGCTGGTGAGGAAACAGATAAGGGCAGAAGGCAAGAGATCCTTAAGAACTCATAAGGGAAATTCACTAAGTGCACTACTGTGATTGTAGTGGTTTTGCAGATGTGTCAAAAATCATCACCTCATTGAAAATGTTTGACTTATGGCCAGCTGTGGTGGCACACACCTGTGATACCAGCACTTGGCAGGCTGAGGTAGGACCACCATACCACAAGTTCAAGTCTAGCCTGAATTACACAGCAAGACTCTAATTAGTTTATATAGAGCCAGGTGTGGTGGCACAGGAGGATCACCATGAGTTCGAGGCCAGCCTGAGCTACATACATAGTGAGTTTCAGGCCAGAGGGCTAGCCAAATAGCTCAGCAGGTTAAAGAGCCTGCAAGCTCAGGAGTTCAATCGTTGGGGCGTGCTGAGATGACAACTGAGTCTGGGTGTGGTGGCGCATGCCTGTAATCCCAGCTCTTGGGAGGCTGTAAACAGATGGATCACTACGAGTCTGACTTAGTAGTGAGAGCTTTAACACCCTGTAAACCCTTCTCCAAAATTAAAAAAAAAAAAGGCTGGCCTGAACTACATTGAGACTGTGACTCAAAAGCTTATGTCAACTACATCCTTAATCATTTTCAAAAGCCATTGCATCTTCATAGACAGGCTTCATGCTGTTTATCCCAGTGTTTCTGGCAGTATTGAGGATGGAACCATGCTTTGAGCTTTCTAGTCAAGCAGTCTACTACCAGGCTACATGCTCAGTGCTCTCCCAACTTCAGATTGTGTTGAAACCACGGTCAGCCTGCAATCTCATGCTTCCTTAGAGGTGAGCTTCTGCTTAAACAGTGACAGTACTCAGGCTGTATCCGAAGGTGCCAAACACCTGCCCTTGTCCTATATTCCCTAGCAGACCACAGGGATGAGACCGAGTGTTGGGCCTCCGCCCCTGCAGGCACACTCCATTGGTGCCTAGAGACAATGGCTCACACCTCTTTAGGTCAGCTCCATGTTACAGTGAAGCACTGGTGATGTAGCCTTGACCAGCTACTAAGGTCTTGTCCAGTAGCTATGCAAGACCCCGAAGACCAACGTCGTTCCCTGCTTGTTCTGCCCTGAGCCCTCTCATTAAGTCTAACCTTGGAAAACACAACTGCAGGAGGGCTGTCTCAGAGAAGCTGTGGAGTGGGTTCTACAGGCAGAAGTGGAGTTGCCCTTTTCGCTCCGAGCAGGGCGCTGTGAGCATATGCCCTAAGGAGCGGGGTGGGGTCTTGCCACTAAAGCAGTAGGCTGACAACATGATGGATGGCCCTGTGTCCACTGGAAGCAAGCCCGCGCTGCATTACCAGACAGAGGGAGGGATGAGCAGGTCACCTGTGAAGAGAATCCATCCACTTGAAGCTTCGCCCTGACCATAGCCTTACCGGGTACCGTAGCTTCAACATTCTCTCAGTGGGACCAATTTGTATCATCTGTGTATCTAAGACACCCAGGAACCAACAGACTTCACGGTGGAACACATTCAAGTTAGGGTGATGAACAGAGATTGATGTGGAACAACGTAACTTTAACAGAACAGAGCCAGTGACGTGAGAAATGACAGCAAGGTGAACACTTAGGTGATGCTCAGCACAGCCCTGCCATGCTTCAGAAAAGGATGCAAACTGCTCATGTACAAAACCTCTTTGAGTCCTTTATTAACATCTGGAGATGTGTGAAACACACAATTAACAGCATCACACCAGCTACAGAAGTACAGAGAACCAGGAACGTACTTCAGAACAGGATCTCAGGGCAACTTGTGTTGCCTGCTCTGAACCTCCATAAAAATCTAATTCTGGTACACGCAGGACAGACAGTGTAACAACTTCACTTGGAAATGATTCTTTAAAAAAGCAACAAGAACTGGTAGTTCAAACTCTTTAGCGTGCGATGTGGCAGCCTCTCCTGATGCTGTGGCACTACTGTAAAGGCCAACTGGAGCATCTGAAGGTCAGGCAGAACTGACCAGGGCAAGGAGAAGAGGCTTGCTTTCCGGTGTAGAGATAACAGCTGGTCTGAGTGGACACTTTCAATTCAGGCTCACTGTGGGTCCCGCAGGATCCACTGGACAGTCGAGACACGCCGCGCAGCCATCTGTGTCCCTGCACATCAGGATCACTGAGACACAGGGCAGATTAAACAGGACGTGCCTAAAGGAATAGGGGCTCGCTGTGTCGAGTCAGCTCTGATCCACTTGTGCCACTGGAGGCCACGGGTCCCTCTGCTTTCATGTGTGAATGAAGGAACACTACTTTTATTTCAATGCTCCTCTGAAAACAACCACAGCCCTCCCCCACCCCCACAGTCATTTTTCATAAATTCTTTTTCAAAATTCCTGATTCTTCTTGGTCTAGACTTTTTCTTTTCGCTTTAATTTTGATACTTTTTTGACAGTCCCATTCTTGTTTAGAAGCTTCAGGACACGATCTTTATGATCTAAAACCTTAAGCATGGAGTCTCTGGCCTCGCTGATTTGATCCATCACCAGCTTGCACCTCTGCATATTTCCCTGGAACAGAAGACAGCACAGTATCAGCGAGCCCTTGAGGAGGGTGTGGCTCGGGCAGAAGGGCCCCAGGGAGGCGTTTCAAATCTTCCACATAGAGAAACACAGAAGTGCTTTTTGATAATGTAGGCTTTTGACTCTTAGTACTCTAGGGATTGGGTCCAGGGCATCACCGCATGCTAGGCAAGCACTCTACACTGAGCTACATGCTTAGCCCTGTAAAAACTTTATTTCGAGTCAGGGTCTTACTAAAGTGCCAGGTTGGCCTGACTTGTGCTCTGACCAGCTTGGCTGCCTGAACAGCTATGATTACAGGAGTGTCCCTGCCTGGCTGTAACAGTAAAGCTTTATGGAAAATACTAGTGGGCAAGGGAGGGGAACAGGAGATGTGGGATTCTCTGGTAAATAACCCCAGTGTGTGATCAGATGGGAAAGTCTCATCAAACCTGTATCAGTTCATTTATTCGGTGCAGATCATCATCAGTTGCCGCTTTTTTCTTTGGGATTATTCCTTCCTGTAGGTTGGTAAGCCTTTCATAAACATCATGTTCCAGATTTGTCTGCAACGCACCGGAGGGAGCACATCGTGACTCAGCAATATTATGCTATGTCAACCTCAAGCAAAGGAACCCACCTTGAGCCAACGACTCCAGCTATTATAAGGGAGCTTACGTGATAAAGTCCTTTCTCTACAGGACTACAGGATTATGGTTAACAAATTGATCAGTAATGATTTGCACTTCAATGTGACATTGTTCAGAACCCATCTTCAAGGATAATTTTAAATAATACATTGCATTGAATTCACAATTCCTCTTAAAACCAACTTTATCAGTTTTGAGAAATATGATTTTTTTATGAGTAAAAAGTCAAGGAGCTTATTTCTCCTGATACTGACAGCAGACTGTCTTTGAGATCACTGCCACTCTAAACATGGGAAGACTTCACGAGGTGAAGGTTTCACTATACTCCACGGAGTGGAGAAGAGAGTCCTACGCCAGGCTCTCGGAAGCGGCTGACACACAGGCACCACCACTGGACAGATCAGACTGTCACATACACCATGGCCTAAGGGAGGACACAGCAGGCCATGAAGGGCACAGGAGTAGCTGCTGTGGGAAGCAGGGTTCCTAGTACCAAGGGAAAGGGGAACTCCTTGCTCTCCAAGGGAAGATGTAATTGGCTGGACCAGTATCAGAAGCTGGCAAAGAAACGAAGCTCACTGCTCAGTGAGAAGCAGGAGCTGTGCCTGGCCCAGGAGACCATGACAGGAGCTGGTGGGGGAAGGGCCTTACCTGCAGCACTAGTGAGGAGGAGGGAATTATGGGTAGGCTGTTAACAGCACCCTCTGTTTCAGATGTTACTACACAAATCTTTCTTCCTTTCTTTTTTTGATGTAGGGTTTCAATTTGCAGTTCAGGCTGGCCTCGAACTCACTCTGTAGCCCAGGCTGACCTCAAACTTGCAGTGGTCCTTCTGTCTCAGCCTCCTGAGTGCTGGGATTACAGGTGTGCACCACCAGCCTGGCTGAATGCCAAATCTTAATTTTGGACTTTTCACTTTAGCAGTTCTATACATTTTAGATCTAAGATCTACCTGGTATTTTATTTTTTGAGACAGGGTTTCACTATGTAATTCAGGCTAGCCTTGAGCTCACTTTGTAGCCCAGGCTGGTCTTGAACTCATGATAATGCTCCTGTCTCAGCCTCCTCAGTGCTGGGATTACAGGTGTATACCATCACACCTGGCTAGATCTAAGATTTAAATTATAACTACAATTAAATGATACAGTAGTTTTAGATTTTTTTTTTTTTGGTGGCGGGGTGTGGTGGGGAGATGACTGGGAATTGAACTCGGGACTTGTGCTTGCCATGTAGGTACTTGTGCCTCTGAGCTATCTCCAGTCCTAACACAGCAGTTTTACTACTATATAGCAACACACAAAAAACCTACCATGACTCATGTTAGTAGGGACTGCTTCAGACTTACTCAGAAGACAACTTTCTGAGAAGCTGAGCCTCTCCAGCATCTTCTGGAGCTGTACCTACCAGCTGTAGTAACTGGGCAGCACAGAGGTGGACTTTCCAGCCCTGGGCACGGCAGGACACTCCTTTCTGATTAGCTATTTCCTGCAGCATAGCTTTCTTCTCCTCTGGAATCATGTAAAAACAGGGATGTTTCAATTTCTATCCAGCTAAATCGCCAGTGTTCAAGCAGCCTTAGTGCCACAATTTCACCAACATTTCTTTACATAAAAGTCTTTAAATGATTCCTTTAAATCATTGGGAAAAGGGTGCAGTAGCATCAATAAAAACTTCTGTTCACTCCCAAAGCAAGTTTTGAAGATATACTGCTATTACTCTGGTGAGCTAAAGAGACAAAATTAATTTTCTAATCCCTTAAAAGAGGGGGGTGGCCTTCCATCATTCAGACTTGCCCAATATGCAGCACTTATAAGCATGTGGAGGGTGGGACATGGACTTTGGAAGCTTTTTGGAGTTATCTAGAGCTAAAATTACATGAATCAAGTTGGAATTACAATTAAAATTTGGGAGAAAAGTGCAGGAACCCACAGTGTAATAAAGTAAGTAAAAACGTTATCAAATCTAGAATTAGGTTGAACAGAATGAGTTTAGCTCTATTTGTAAGGTTTTTTTCCTGCAGTACTGGACCTCATGCATACTAGGAAGCACTGTGGCACTGAGCTACTTCACCAGCCCTTTCTAGTTTTATTTTGACACAGGCTCTTGCTAACTGTTCACGCTGTTCAGTCTATGACTCTCCTGTCTGCCCTTTGGCACTGGGGTGAACAGGTGTGCACCAACAAACCCAGGTTTAGTCACCTTTTAACTGGGATTTAAGATACTCATGTGTAATGTGGTTAACACTTTTTTTTTTTTTTTTTTTTTTTTTTTTTTTTTTTTTTTTTTTTTTTTTTTTTTTTTTTTTTGTCTTTTTGAGGCAAGGTCTCGCTATGTAGTTCAGGCTGGCCTTGGGCTCATTTGCAGGCTGGTCTCCAACTCAAACCAATCCTCCTGCCTCAGCCTCCCAAGTGCTGGGATTATAGGCATGTACTACCATGCCTGGCCTGGTTAACAACTCCTTTAAATTAATAATAAAAAACCCCAAACAGAAGCTACATGAACAATGAACCCTACTGGATACTGTGGACTCTCAGCGCTAGTGATGAGTCAATGCAGTTTTTATCAACTTTAAGAAATGTCTCCACGCCTGTAATCTCAGCACTTGGGGGCTGAGGCAGGAGGATAGGCGCAAGTTTGAGACCAGCCTGGGCTACACAAGTGAGCTCAAGGCCAGCTGAACTGCATAGCAAGACCTTGTCTCAAAAAGACAAAAAGAAAAAAAAAAAAAAAAGAAAAAAAGAAAAATGTCTCACCTGTATTGCAAAACGTCCACACGTAGGGCAGGTTGTATATGGGGACTCTCTATTTTCTCTGCAGTTTTGCTGTAAATCTAGCACTGATCCCCCTGCCCTATGAAGTAATATATTTAAAACCCTAATGTCATTGACAGATACTAAAATATTAGCATGACATGGATATGATTAAAAAAGTTTTCAGCACTTTGAAATAAATGAAGATTTACATGCAGTTGTAAGAATAATACAGATAAAGGTGTGGTGGCACATACTTATCCTCCCACTACTCCAGAGGCTGACGGAGGAGAGTTCAGGCCCAGCCTGGTAACTTAAGGACCATCAAGACTATCTCAAAATAAAAAGGGATAGTGATGAAGTTCAGTGTGAGGGCCCTGGGTTAGATCCCCAGTTCCCCAGCTGCACAATGGAAGCCAGGTGTGTTTGCAATCCCAGCATCCTACAAGGCTGAGGATATAGCTCAGGACAAAGGCCCTGGGCTTCAATCTCCAGAAGTGCATCGACAGAGAGATGGATGGGCAGACAGAGAACAGAGATCTTATGTACTCTACATCTAGTACCCCATGTCTATGATACAACATCACAGCCATAACATTGCCAGAGCCCCCAACCTTACTCACATTTCATACTTATATAGACTTGTATAGTTTATGTACTTGTATATGTCACCATAAGTCTTAAAACTTTTTTTGGAAGCTGGGCATGGTGATGCACCTGTAATTCCAGCACTCAGAAGGTGGAGGCAGGATGGGCCCGAGTTTAAGGTCAGCCTGGGCTATATAGACAGACTTTGTCTTAGAAATACATATATATATATTTCTAAAAATCTAATATATATATATATATATATATATATATATATATATATATATATATATATATATATATAGTTTGTTTGTAATGATGCTGTCCTTCCTCTGGGACCACTCCCCAGGGCTGCAACTCCTGCTCGCACAGGAGGGTAAGCTGCATTTTCAGGACACTGCTAATCTGCCTTGCATAGCAGCTCAGCACCACAGGGATGAGGACTTAAGAGTCTACTGATCACTATCAGGTGCACCAGGGCAAACTAGTAGACACCAAGTAACCCTTGGGAAAGGGCCTGGTGGGCAAATGGCAAATGAAGCAACACCTATTTAAGAAAATGTACTAAAAGTTGTTAAGAAAGGTGAGGTCTGTGGTATTTGAGCCTGACTGTTCTGTTTCTGTCCTCCTGGCCCAGCCGAGTTCATTAGGGCCCATGACATGGGCTCCCTCTCCAGTATCAGCAGGGACCCGTGTAGTTCAGCCTGACTCAGCTACCTACAGCTGAAGGATGTCTAAGGGAATGCTCAAGAGGTACAGGCTCTCTTCCTCCTCCTGATCCCCACTCAAGGCATGGTGATTGAGGTCAGATGCTTCTCCTGGCTTGTGAGGAAGTGCTGAGGGGCTGCTCACCCTCCTGCACACCACTGTGTGATCTGCTCAGCACGACTGTCCCTCACAACTGCACTGTGGTATCTCACTGTGTTTTCATCTACATGTCCCTAGTAGCCATGATGCTGAACATTTTTTTGTGTGTGAGCTGGGGTCTGAACCTAGAGCCTCACACATATTATGCAAGTGAGATATATTTCTAGCCCTATTCATTTTTCTTTAAGGGTGCAGAACCTAATATGTGTGCGTGTGTGTGTGTGTGTGTGAGAGAGAGAGAGGTCCATGAACAGACAATAACACAGTGTTATATATTTAACAAATATTTGTCAGGTACCTAGTATACTTTTGTTGGTACCAGGAATCAAACTTACAATCTTACACTTGCCAGGCAGGTGCTGTGCCACTGAGACATATCTGTAGCTTTTTTTTTTTGAGACAGAGTCTTGCAACATAGTTTAGTTCACACTGGGTTTGAATTCATTATGAGTTTTTTTTTTTTTCTGGCTCAGGCTGCCTTAAGGGCAGGTGTCATGCTCCACGTGTAGGAGGGGATCGAACTGTAGTCCTCGGCACCTGAGTGACTGTGCTGAATCATGTGCTTTAATCAACTGAGCTACCTGGCAAGCCCCTTGAATTCATTATGAAACCCAGGTTAGTCTCGAACTTGTGGTGATTCTCCTGCCTCAGCCTTTTGAATGCTGAGACTACAGGTAATGCACCACTACACATGGCTGAATATTCATTTATTTTCAAAATAAATTTTATTGTCATGTTTTGTTTTAGGATGTCCCATACTCCTTTTACATTTACTTGTCATTGCCTCTTTAGATTACTTTGGCTATGGCCACTTCTCGACCTTTCCTGTCAGGGTTTCTTCTGATCCTTAGAGCTTTGAAGAGTAATGGTCAGGTCAGCATTGTGTTTGACATCCCCTGATTAAAATTCATGTTAATTCTAAGAGGAAGAGGCAGGAGAAGAAAAGAAGAGGAAGAGGAAGAGGAAACACCCCACTCCCACATATTTTTCTCAGGATTAAGACTAGGGTTATGAGGGGCTAGGGAGATAGCCCAGTAGAATAAGCACTTGCTTGGTAAAAGCAAGGACCTGAGTTCAATCCCCACTTCCGGGGAGGGGGGGGGGAGGAGGGAAGACTAGGGTTATGAGTTTGTGGCAGTGGGTCAAACCCAGAGCCTTGTGCCCAACAACAGATTGACAGTATTTGAAACAGGAGATCAATCTACCCTGAGTGGTGCAGACCTTTTTCCTACATAATACAGAATACTGACTATTTGCTAGCAAACTGTATTAGTTACTTACTATAAGTAAACTAGTCAACTGGAGATGACACAATGCAGGAGGATGTGCATGGGCTATGTGCAAATACCACGGCATTTTGCACAAAGGACGAAGCCTCCACGAATGTGCAGAGTTGGAATCAACTCCTCTCGTACACTGGAGAACAGCTGTGCACTGTGATGTGGAACCACTGGGAGTGTAGCCACTGCACTTGACAGAGCCTGAACTGTCAGCACTGTCCTGAAGGTGACTGAAATCCAACAGTACCCACCCAAACTGGACTAACCAGAAGCCTCTAAGACAGCGTCCAAGCTGAATTTACATGGAAGTAGGACCAGCTCTTTGGAAACTCACAGTACTTTGGGTGTAGACTGTATTTGAAATGAAAGATATCAAATCCATCCAGAGAAACAGATACCAAGTTTCTGCAAAGTGTAATCAGCCATTTTCTTTATATGTGGGCTTATAAAATGTTATTTCAGGGGCTGGGGAGATAGCTCCGTGGCATGAGTGCCTGCCTAGAAAGAGCAAGGTAATGAGTTTGAACTCTGGTCCCACAAAAAAAAAAAAGTTATTTCACATTTCAACAATATGTTTACTGAGGACCAGTCCAAGAGCTTCATATACTAATAAAAGTCTTTGGGGAAAAAAGTGCTTATGATGTGAGTACGCCTTAACATCTTAGGAGTAACAATCCAGTACAGCTCTCCTGCAATCACTCAGGATGAGGGTCATTTTGTAAGCACATGTGGATATTTACTCCAAGGCTGTAGTCTTCAATTATTCACCAGCCTCAGATTCCAGCAAATATACATAGGCAAAGGCACTTCTCCAAATTTTATATTCAAAAGGATTTTTAAAAAAAATGTATTTGGTACAAGGTCTCACAGATCAGACTCATAGTCAATCTCCTGTTTTCAGCCTCCCAGGTGCTGGGATTATAGGTGTGCATCACCACACCCAGTCTGGGTGGCCTCCTGCCTGGGGGATGGGGCCAGTGTGACACATGGTTCTGGGACTGAATCCTGGTCCCTGCGTTTGCCTTAGCAGGCGCTTAGTCTGTGGAGCTATCTAGCTGGTCCTCAAAAGGATATTTTAAGGGGTTGGGGAGATAGCTCTATGGAATAAGTGCTTGCCTGGCAAGTGCAGGGTCCTGAGTTTGATCCCCAGTTCCACACACACACACAAAAAGATATTTAGGTTAAATCACCCCAAGACTTTAAAACAAAAATTGTGATTCTTCCTTTTTCGTTTCCTTTCCTCCCCCCTCTTCCTTTTTTGCCATGGTGGAGACTGAACTCAGGGCCTGTCACAGGCTGGGAAGGTGTTCTGTCACTGAATTATGCTCACAGTTCCTATTTTTCTCTTCTGCTGTGATATAGCCCAGGGTATGCAATCTTATGTGTTAATATTGGACACTAACCTTTGACACGGACGTCACTATACCTCTGAAAGTGGTGGTAGGCAGCTTTCCAAGGGTTCCGGTAGTGACGAAGCAAAGTAATGGGAGGTCTCGGACGAACTGGCACATACCTCACACCTTCTTCATCTATTCAAGGGCAAAAAAGAAGGGATCAAATTCATTATTGCATTTCCCAACAACCCATAATGTTCAATTTCAACATGAAGGCCTCAAGTAAAATGGACTAGGAAACAGCTCTGGGTGTCTCCAGGCTTTGGAGGTGGCAGGTGGCAGCAGCTAGCCTAGAAGACATTACCAATGTACTCCTTGGGTGGAGACTTGCGCTTCTCAGCCTTCACCAGCAGACTCTTGGCAGCTGACTTCTCGTCATCAGTGCTGTTTGTCTCCATCATGTCCCCTTCTTCTGTTGAGATCACATGCTGCTGTTTTCGAGGCTTTTTCCTCGGGGAGGCACCGGGCGGTAGGTCACTTGGAGGCATGGACAGGTTGTTCGCCAGTAATGCGAGAGATGGAGACACAGTGTTGGTGGCCAGTGGAGGAACTGCTATCGAGGAAACAGAGCACAGACACCTCTGAGAACCTAGGTAGAATGGGAAGCTCCACTTGACTCCCAGCACAAACAAGACGGACAGTGCAGACAGCCAGCACTCTGGCTGAGGTGGAGGCTGTCAAAGCTTTTTAATGCTGCACAGCTTCACTGTGCTTAGTTCTCACGTTGGTATGTCCATGTCACTCAGCTGAAAGAATGTATTACTTAGCCTCTGTTATGTGCTCAGGTAAGACAGGAGCAAGAGTGTTTTGTAGTACTTTTAGGAGGTTTCCTCAGTTGTAAGCCAGGTGATGTGGTGCATACTTTTTTTCCCAGCACTGAGGGAGGCTGAGTCAGGAGGACTACAAATTCATAAGACTCCTATCTTAAAAAATGGGAAGTGTTAGAGATGTAGCTCAGTGGTAGAGCTTTCTTGGGTTTGATCCCCAATAACCTCCTCCCCCAATCCAAAAAAAATAAAAAGAAAAAAAGAGAAAGATGTCATCTTCTATTCTGTTGTGGTTTGTGTCTAGGTGTTCCCCCAAAGCCTCATGCAGTAATGGGGCAGTTTCTAGAGCTTGTGACTAATTCATGATCCAAAGACGGGATTACGGGTGTGAGCAACATTCCTGCCCTGGAGTGTGTAATCTGCATTTCAATGTAAGGAAGGGGGAGGCTTGCCTCCGCTGCCTGAGCTGCTGCCTCTCTCTCTGCTCTTTGCTGTTTTCTGCTGCCATGAACTGCTGCCCTCTGCCATGTGAGACACTTTGCCTTGGAGTCAGCCGAGTATGGACTTAAACCTCCACTAACTAAGCTAAACAAACCTCTCCTTCCTTAATTCTAGTCCCAGCAAAGACAGAAAAGTAACCAAGACAGATATGAATTTGACTCTTTATTCTGTCCAGGGAGTGGTAGATTGGAACATACTTGCTAGAATTCCAGTAATGTTTTTGTGCAACTACAAATAGACTCTTCTGGACCATGACAAGGCTGGCAGAACAGGCTAGATGGGAAGGAGCGAGATTACTAATGATCTGATAAAAGTCAACTTAGGGCTCACCTCAAAGGAGATAAAACCTTACATATGTAAGCCTCTATTCTTTTGGACTTCGAACAAATTCTTAGCAGGCGAGCAATTAACTGACAATTTTAAAGAAAAACAATCTGAATAAACACACATTACTGTTATCCTTTGTGACAGCTAAGCTAGACTGTCACCCTGATTAACTTGGGGACCACTTATAGTGGCAACGCACACATGCTGTGGTGGACATGCACAGCCCTTTATGTCTGCATATGCTACGTCACTGTGGGTTTTTTTTTTTTTGTATTTTAGGGAAGGGTCTACACAGAGTTCAGGGTCTCACTACTAGATCAGACTTGAAGTGATCCTCCTGTTCACAGCCTCCCAAGAGCTGGGATTACAGGCCTGCACCACCATGCCCAGTCTCAACTGCTGTCTCAGTGTGCCCTGGTGGTGGGGCCAGCACAGCAGGCTCAGGGATCGAACGCCTGGCCCCTGTACCTGCTTGCAGGTGCTTTAATCCACTGAGCTATTTGTCCGGTCCTGTTTTTTTTTTTTTTTTTTAAATAAACTAAAACCTTAGTATTCAGGTTTTAACTGCAGTGTTGGCAATTTGCAATAAATAACTAGGTTTTGGGTTGCAGTTTGGGCCTTGTCTCTGAAAGGCTTGCCCTCACTGCCTTAGCAGATCAGAAAGGACATTTTCTGGATATGTCTCAGTGGGTCACAGAAGTGCAACCCTGGCTTTGGTTTCTGGTCCCTGTTCCCCTGCTCTGCTTAAGAAAGCGGCTTTGTTTTGCCACCTGATTTCACTTTGGAACCATCTGACCCATGGACTGAATTCTGTTCAAATCATGGCCAAATTAAACTTCTCATTTTAAATGGTGGGTGTCATGTACTGCATCCCAGTAACAGGAAGGCTAATCAATACATCCCCATTCTCAGATAAACAATATGGGACAAGCCAGGTGTGGTGGTGTGCACACCTGTAATCCTAGCACTCAAATCACCATGTGCTCAAGGCCAGCCTGAGCTGCACACATGTGAAGTGGCACAGTCAGGAAGTGGCAGAAGCAGCCTAGCTTCAGAGTCTGCACTGTTAACAGTACACTATGTTTAGCTAAAAAGCACCTAGAGAGGGAAAGTAAACCCTAGTTTGCTAAGACCACACTTCTAAGGATTTACACATCATGCTAAAGCATCACCCTAGCTCTTATTTTTATTTTATCACGCTGTTTGCCCCATCTTTTTCCTCCACTCATCAACTACCCACTCCCTATCTAAACAATGGTGAACCTTTTAGAGACCAGTGCCAAACTGCAACCTAGAGCCCACTTATCTATCGTAAAGTGTTAGCGCTACAATTAAACCTGAATTTTGAGGTGTAGTTTAGAAATAACAACTCTACATCAACATCTTTTGTCTTAAAAACAATACATGTGCCATAGGTTCCCCACCACTGCCTTTCACTGCCATCAATAATTACAATTGGTTTCACATGCACCTTAAATCTTTAGCTAAAACCAACTGTGCAGGTCACTCCTGTGAGTACCCAATTCCACCAACACTCAACCACCCCGCTAGAGACTCCTGGCCAGCCCTCTTCCCACCTTCTGTTGTCAGTTACCCCTTTCATGGCCACTCTCTCACACTGGCAGACTCAAATCCTACATTTTACTCCATTTATCCCTTCTTGGCCCTTTTCTTACTTTGCTGACCTCAGCAAAAGCAGGAGAGGCCCAACACAATTCTCCAGTGGGCCAAGGTGGCCGTGGGAGTGCACAGCCAGTTGGCTCTTTTCACTTGGGAATCCCCCCAAGTCTGCCAGGCCCATTTCCTTCTTCGATGATTATTTTACACCTTCTCAATTGCTCTTCCCTCAGCTGTACTCTTAAGTGATCTTGCTTCCATTTTAATGAAAAAGCACCAATCAGGAGGCCATTTTCGTGAGGCCCTCCCAGTGAAGCCCCACTGCATGATGACTATTAGTCTCTCCTCTCTGTTCCTCCAACAAAGGCCAGCCCTTCCAGCAAAACATTTACTGAGCCTCCCTGCCTTCCCCAGACACTGTCCCAGTGAGAGAGTTGTCTGATTTCTCTTATATCATCAATTTTTCCCTTTCTAATGAATTACTCCCATTAATATACAAAACAAAAGCAAAAATAAAACAGCTGAAGGCCAGCGATATAGCTCTAGTGGAAAGCCCAAGAGCCCTAGGTCTACAGAAAGACAAAAACTTTTTGACATCAATTCTGGTCAGTTGCTACCTTTTTCCTCTATCCCTTGACAGTGAACCTCTCAAGTGTTGTTTGTACACGTTTCTATTTCTCTCCTAGCACCGCTTCTACTCCCATGTTACTTTTAAAAAAATCTTTTTAAATCATCCACCCACCCACCCTCCCACCTACCTCTCTGGTACAGGGTATTGCTACACAGCTGAGACTCGTAGTGATGCTCTTGTCTCAGCTTCCACAGTGCTGGATTACAGCTGTGCACCACCATGCTCAGTTTTGGTGGCTGCTGTGCCAGCACGGCATGGGTACCTGGGATCAAACCCGGGTCCTCGTGCTTGCCAGGCAGGTGAAAGTCCAGCCTCCCCTCACATTTTAAATATTCTGTATTGGCTGCCTGGTAGCTGAACATAATACCCAACACCCACAACTCACAGGAGGAGAGCTTCATTTTGCTTTTTTTTTGAGACAGGGTCTCACTAAGTAGTGCAAGCTGATCTTAAACTTGCTCTGTAGCCCAGGCCAGCCTTGAACCACTGGAGAGCCTCCTGCCTCAGGATCCTAAATATGATTACAGGTGTGCACTATGCCTGGCAAAAAGTAACTCAGGTTTTTTAAATTTATGTATTCGGTACAGGGTCTCACTATGCACTTGGGATTCAATGATCTTCCTGTTTTCTGCCTCCTCAGTGCTGGAATTACAGGTGTGCCACCATGCCCAGAATGTCACTGGCTCAGGGACGGCACAGCATGTGGTACTGGAGATCAAGCCCTAGTACCTGCATTTGCCTAAGTAGGAGCCTAGTCAGCTGTGCTATCTTGCTGGCCCAAGTGGTTCACGTTTTAAGGGGAGCCAGTGTATCTTCCCTGGCTCCAAGGCTGTAACATTATGGTAAAAGCAGGTGGTGGAACAAAGTGGTTTCCTTCACGGAGGCCAGAAGGCTGAGGAGGGGCCAGAAGAGGAAGATGGAGGGCTTAGGGGTCAGATATAGATATATGTCCAAAACCACACCTCTGTGGTCCACCCAGAGTTCCACACCATCCATGACCTAGGCCAGCCTTGAGCTGTTTGCTTTCTTCTGAACTTGCTTTCAACTGTGCCTTTACTCTTCATATTACACAGCAGCTGTTCTCTAGGTCTTTGTGATCAGTGTGCTAAACCTCAGGGTGACCTGCTCAGGCCTCAGCTTCCTTGATCTCCTGACAACATGACATCCAGCTGAACATTCTCTTTTCAAATATTTCTGCCCTTGCCTTATAGACCCCTTCACACTCCAGCTTGTGCTCTACTGCCTCGACCCACGCAGTCTTTTTGGCTGAATTTTGCCTCTTCTCTCACCTCAGAAAGGTGCAGTGTGCTAGGGCCCCATCTCTAAAATGCTTTAGCTTTTATCTGCATTAATTTGCTAGATGACTATCCACTTATCCAGGATGTGGCTTGGTAGCTCTTTTTTTTCTTTGCGGGACCAGGGTTTGAACTCATGACCTTTCACTTGCCAGGCAGGCACCTGTGCCATGGAGCTATTGCCCCAGGTCCCTAGGACGTGGCTTGGAACACAATCTGTCTTAAACTTCTTTGTACAACTTCATTTTCTATGCCCAAATCCAGGCTTGTTGATTAAACTTCCTACTTCATGTCTACATTTGGATGTTATTATGGTTTGTGCTAGCTGTCCCCCCAACACCTCATGCAGGCTTCTAGAGTTTGTGATTAATTCACACTCCACTGGTATTACAGCTGTGAGTGCTACACCTGGCCTGGGGCAGGCAGCCTGAATGCTACACAAGGGAGACAGGCTTGCTCTCTGCAGCCATTGCTGCCACTGCCCCTCCCATTCGCTCCTGCTGTTTTGCTGTATTCTGCTGCCATGAACAGCTGTCCTCTGCCATGTACCAGTCTGCCTCCACAAACCGTGAGCTAAATAAAGCTTTTCTTCCTTCGTTTTAGGTGTTGGGTATTTGTCCCAGCAATGAGAGAAGAGTAACCAAGAAATATTCTAACAGATGCTTCCTATACTTGAACCAAAACCAATTCCTAATCTCTCTGCACAGAATATTGTCCTTGGGGCTAGGAATACAGCTCAGTGACACAGCACCTGTCCATAAAGTGCAAAGTCCTGAGTTTGATTTCTGGTACCAAAAATAAAAGGTTCTTCTGCAATCTTCTGTACCTCACTGGATGGCAGCTCCATGGGTTCCAGCTGCTAAAGCCTCATCCTCACTATCTAATCTTTAACTGTCATAGCAGTGACTCCGTATCTGTGATCCTAACACTCTGGGAGTCTATGGCAGAGGACCAGGTCAGAGCTCAGCCTAGGCAACTTAGTGAGATAGTGAGACTCACTATGAAAAAAAAGGGCTAGGGATGTTGCTCAGTGCAAAGGCACTTGGTTCCTTCTCCAGTAGTGCCAGGCCAAGCCAGGCCAAGCCAAGCCAAGCCAGGCCAAGACAAGCCAACTTCTAAAAACTTACACACGTCAAAGGGCTGGGGTGTCGCTCAGTGATGAGTGTTGTCTAGCTGGGTTTGCAGCTCAGCACAAGGGCAGAAGCCCAGAATCCATCCACCTCACAGCACACCCACTGGCACCACCACAGCTGAAGCCTCCCTGTTCTCTGCAGTTGGTACAACAGGCTCAAGACAAGTGTCCAGCTTCCTTCTGTGCTCCCACTGCGGCCAGCGGGCTGCACCCACAGCCTGGCTACGCTCCTGGTGCTCCTCTGTCTCTGTCCAGGCGCTCCCCAGCCTCCCTCTGATGGAGCAGCTCAGGCCCTTCCCCGGGTGAGGCTCTTCGAGTGCTGGCCTCACCTCCCGCCCTGTCCCCTGCCACCCCTCACTAACTCCACACCTGCACCAACTCTGAGCCCCCCAGGTACCCTCCAATGCCGAGTCTTTCTCATTTTCTGCCCTCTCTCCAGGCCAGACGTGCTCTTTACCAGACAGCCTTCAATGTCATTTCGTCAATGAGGCCCTTAATACCGCCCCCTTTTTAACAGTTCCAGCTTCAAACCTAACTTTTCCTGTACAGTATCTCATCTCTTTTTCTTTCACCAGAGGACTTAACATCTAAATAGATAAATATACATAAACACATGCATATGCGCACACAGCCTCCCATAACTGCTTTATTATTTCACTCTGTCTCATTTGCTAGAAAGCATGGTCTCAAAGGTACAGAGATGGACTGTACCTCAGGGGCAGATAGCTCAGGGGCACAAGTGCCTGCCTGGCAAGTGCAAGGTCCTGAGTTCAATTCCCAGTTTCAGAACAAGACAAAAAAAAAAAAAAAAATTTGGGCCGGCGAGATGGCTCAGTGGTCTAAAGCGCTTGCTTAGGCAAGCTTAGGCAACCACAGGGACCACGGTTTGATCCCCGGCACAACATGATACGCCAGCTATGCCCCCAGGCCAGGCTGTGCCGGACATAAAAAGAAAAAAAAAGGTACAGAGATAGGCTTGTTTAATACAAGGCTATACCATCAGCATGGGAACAATTTCTGGTTAGCTATTAGATTACCCAGTTCCTGGCACACAGAGGTAAGGGGGACATTCTATTTTTTTGGCTGGCTCAGCCCACCTTGAGGGCAGGGCTGGTGCAGCATGTGGTACCAAGGATTGAACTGCAGTCCCCTGTGCCTGCCTAAGCTTGCTTAAGCAGGTGCTTTACACTGCTGAGCTATCTTGCCGGCCCCAGGGTGGACTTTCTAAATAAAAAAAACTTGGTCAGTAGCAAAAAAGAGGATATTTCATTTGTCTTCTGGTAATGTGGGGCATCTTTCAAAGAGCCTGGGCTAGGGCCGGCGAGATGGTTCAGTGGTCTAAAGCGCCTGCTTAGGAGGGCTCAGGCAACTGCGGGGACTGCAGTTCGATCCCTGGCACCACATGCTGCGCCAGCGTCACCACCAGGGCAGGCTGAGCCAGCCACAAAATTAATAAATAAAGAAACAAACAAACACAACAAGCAAACAAATAAATAAATAAATAAAATTTAAAAAAAAAAAAAAAAACAAAGAGCCTGGGCTATCTAAACCCATGGAAGGATATATTCAGTGTAATACATACAAATAACAAAAACTATACCTCTCACTCAACCAGTGAGTGGGAAATGGAGTCCCTACGCAGAAACGGCAGGTAACATGTGGGACCAGGAGCACAGAACTGGATTTCCACTTTGGGTCTGTCGTTGTTCCATAAATTTCAACATTGTGCTACTTTTCTGGCTGGGAAAAACAAAATCCTACAATACATTTTTTGTAATCCAAAACTAATTTATAAGGGCTGGCCTGATAGCTCAGTGGACTAAAGCACCTGCTTAGGCAGAGCACAGTGGCCAGGGTTCAATCCCCAGTGTGCTGTGCTGGCCCCACCCCTAGGGTGCACTGAGACAGAGGATTGAGACTGGGGGTGGTGGTGAGCGCCTGTAATTCCAGCACTTGGAAGGCTGAAAACAGGAGGATCACTACAAGTCCGAACTATGTAGTGAGACCCTGTAGGCCCT
The DNA here is from genome assembly GCA_004027915.1 of Capromys pilorides. NCBI lineage: Eukaryota > Metazoa > Chordata > Mammalia > Rodentia > Capromyidae > Capromys > Capromys pilorides. The sequence goes on along the minus strand of PVKN010001797.1, from coordinate 2,797 downwards.
GTAATAAATACAGGAAAAAAAAAGCAAACTTAATTTATAAAACAACAATAAAAAATTCTCTGAAATTACTTGACGTTCACAGACTGAGAGTTTATAGCTGAAGGGAAGGAGAGATGATGAACAGCTTTGGGATTTGACTAATTACATAAAAGTTTGTCAAGAGAGTATGAGTAAAAGGATCCTCCTGTCTCAGCCTCCCAAGTGCTGGGATTACAGGCATGAGCCACCATGCCTGACTCCCTCTAATTTTAGTATGTTATAAAAATCTAAGCCATGCATGGTGGTGCCAGCCTATAATCCAAGCTCTCAAAGGTTGACATGGGAAGACTGATGTGAGTTCGAGGCCAGCCTGGTCTACACAGCTAGACCCTATTTCTCTCTCTTCTCAAAGAAGTCTAGACACCATTAGGGACAATTATTTGCCAAGATAATACTGGGTTTCATAGTGGCATCTCCATACATTCATGGAACATACTCTGATCCTAGTATCCTCCTTCACAGTTCCTACGCTCTACCTACCCTCCCACATCTTCTTCCCCTCCTTAACAGTCTCCTTTGTAGCTTCATATCCTCTTTATTTCCTTCTGGATCCCCAAAGTATAACAGCAGTTAACTATAGTCATTCTTGACCCCTTTTTTTTGGTGGGACTGGGGTTCAAACTCACAACCTTGCACTTGCCAGGCAGGCACTTGTGCCACAGAACTATCTCCCCAGCCCCTTGACCCCTTTTTTTCAAGGCAACATTCATTCTCTCCTTTTTTGGGGGTGCTACTAGGGATTTAGCCCATGGTCTTCACACTGAACTACATCCCCAGCCCTTTTTACTTATTAGCTTGTAAATTCTGAGAAAGGGTCTTACTAAGTCACTATACTACCCAGGTTGGGATTGAACTTGCAAGATGCCTACCTCACTTGCAGGGATTACAATGGTATACCACCACACCTGGCTGTAATATTTCTATATTAAAGGATACACAAGAGGAAACATTATTCTCATGATTTTGATTAGAAATTATAATTAATGATGAAAGGGAAAAGAAAATGGTCTCAGTATTCAAAAGGATTGCCTGCCATTTATTAAAATTAAGTGAAATGTAATATTTAAAATGGGGCACCAGGGGCCGGCGAGATGGTTCAGTGGTCTAAAGCGCCTGCTTAGGAGGGCTCAGGCAACTGCGGGGACTGCAGTTCGATCCCCGGCACCACATGCTGCGCCAGCGCCACCACCAGGGCAGGCTGAGCCAGCCACAAAATGAATAAATAAAGAAACAAACACAACAAGCAAACAAATAAATAAATAAATAAAATAAAATTTAAAAATAAAATAAAATAAAATAAAATGGGGCACCAAGGAATGTCTTGGTTTGTGTTCACACAGAGTGAGGACATGGGACAGAAACGCCTGTCAAGGTAGAGTATTCTATGAATGAACTTACCAGAAACTGGCCTCATGATGTCCATCGGCTCTACTTCCTCCTTCACTTTGATCTCGGGTACAGGAGGCCCTATGACAGAGGAGAGGCTCCCACCCACGGTGACCGTTGGTGGCGGTGCAGCTGCAATAGTAGTGATGGGTGGAGTGATGGCGACTGCTCCAGGAATGGTTGAGAGCGCAACAGCTGGCTGTGAGGGGGGACTGGCGGCGGCAATCATGGTTGGAATGGTCGGAGGAGGCTGCTGGGCAGTGGGAGGGACCGCGATGGTAGGCTGATCATTATTTTGATTCGATACGGTCTCCATGGACACAGTGACCGGAGTGGCCATAGACACGTGGATTTCAGATTTAGGTTTGGCACTGAAACATTAAAAAAAGCACATAAAGCAAATGAGAGAAAACCACCTTAGGCTGCAACATCTTGGAGGATGGGTATTTGCCTCATTCTTTGTATTGCATATAGCACTTGTTCTTTGATTCTAAACTTGAAGGTATTTTTAAAAGGGAATTCAGGTATGAATTTATTCATGGTGCTATGTATTAAACCCAGGGTCTTGTGCATACTAAGGATGGGCTCTACCTCTGAGCTACACATCTAACTTGGATGTTTCTAAAAGATCCTATGTAATGTCACCCTCTCATGTTTTTATAAATAGCAATTCAATTAACCTGGAAAACATTTTTTTAAATTATTTTTTAAAGAGTATCAAATGGTAAAAAAATCCATTGTAAATGATACACAATTTTATTAAACAAATAGGAACACAACAATGGTTGTTGTATTGCATGTTATCTTCAAATTAGTTGTTTAACCTGCAAAACTGGTAAAAAAAATAAAATAAAATAAAATAAAAAGGTTGTAAGAAATTAAAAAGAAAAAAATTTAAGCATTAACTGCTCCTTTCAATAGATCAGCAGAAATCAGCAGTGCAATATCCAAACTATCCTGCATATATACATGAATACATCTTTTTCCCTTCTTTTGTCCTTTTCCTCATTCTAGTTTTTTCTTCAAACTGCACAATATTTATTATACCACTCAGGCTTTATTTACTCTTTCTGGTCCTCACACTAGTGAAACAATATGAAGTGTGCACATGCAGGTCACTTGAAGTCACATCTTGCACATAGCTACACATTTTCATGAGTGCATTGTTTCCTCCAGAGCTCTTCACTACATATGTTCTCTTCATAGTTTTTTTACTTTTAAACTACAGTTGTATTTATATAGTTTCTTGTGAACCTATTTCTTATAGATGAGAAAACATATATAAGTAGCAAAGTTCCAAAGGGTATAAAAGAATACAAATTGAAAGTTAAATTTTCTCTCTACACATAGCTGTCTACCTGAGGAACCACTC